>WWET01000632.1:489662-501327 GCA_011038615.1 Limnodynastes dumerilii
ATATATGTATATATAACATAAATGATAATGTTCGCGTGTAAAGAGTAGCATAAGCCTTGCACTGTGACTTCAGCATGCCTACAGCATGGTTTTCCCACAATACTAAGGAATCTGCTTCTCCAAAGCAGTTCCAGCAATTTCTCAACAAGAAAGGCTGAATCATCTTCAACTTGTGATGCAAAATGTGGTTACTGAGAGGAGGACAAAACCACAATGTTTTAAAATACATTTACTTAAATCAATGCATTGGCAGCGAATCTGGGGTGGTATTACTTTTTGTAAACCTTAATACATGGAAATGATCTTTTTATTGGCTGGAAAACTGTTTTTAGATTTGAAGCAGGTGAGAAGCCAATTCAGTCGTCAGAGTGAGTTTGTTACTGGAAATGAGCAAAGGAATAAAAATTCAAGCATGTAGTCGCGCTCCAATCAGAGGTGAGCGCAACTGAAGCTGCGGAGGCTTGCGTTCTGAAGGTTGTGTCATGGAAGAAAAGGGGTGGAGGGATGGTGACAATGTACAGTAAGGACGTGCCCAAGCAAGGGCACCCGATGCAGAGCCAAACTAAGACGTAATAAAGGGCTGTTTATGTCATTTTCACCAGCTACCGGCCATTTCTAGGTCCAGGGGACTGACCGTCCGCCACATATTTCTTACCCTAGAATGTGACACTTCAAATGCATTTCAAAGGGTCGCAGAAATCGTTGATAAAGTTTGCTATTATTTTCTGATATTTACATTCCAACAGAAGAATTAATCGCATTAATCATAACCTCCATTTATAGTCAACATCAAATTGTGCTGCCCAACACTTGCACAATGTATTAGGGCAGAGCCTGTGGGGGGGGGCAAAGACTGGGTGAGAACCAAGTAGAGAGACTGGGTGAGAACCAAGTACAGAGACTGGGTGAGAAAAAGTACAGAGACTGGGTGAGAACAAGTACAGAGACTGGGTGAGAACAAGTACAGAGTCTGGGTGAGAACAAGTACAAAGATTGGGTAAGCAACAAGTATAGAGTCTGGTTGAGAACAAGTACAGAGACTGGGTGAGAACAAGTACAGAGAATGGGTGAGAACAAGTACTGAGACTGGGTGAGAACAAGTACAGAGACTGGGTGAGAACAAGTAAAGAGACTGGGTGAGAACAATTACAGAGAATGGGTGAGAACAAGTACTGAGACTGGGTGAGAACAAGTACAGAGACTGGGTGAGAACAAGTACAGAGACTGGGTGAGAACAAGTACAGAGACTGGGTGAGCACCAAGTACAGGGACTGGGTGAGAACTAGAGACTGGGTGAGAACAAGTACAGAGACTGGGTGAGAACAAGTACAGAGTCTGGGTGAGAACAAGTACAAAGATTGGGTAAGCAACAAGTATAGAGACTGGGTGAGAACAAGTACAGAGACTGGGTGAGAACAAGTACAGAGTCTGGGTGAGAACAAGTACAAAGATTGGGTAAGCAACAAGTATAGAGACTGGGTGAGAACAAGTACAGAGACTGGGTGAGAACAAGTACAGAGAATGTGTGAGAACAAGTACTGAGACTGGGTGAGAACAAGTACAGAGACTGGGTGAGAACAAGTACAGAGACTGGGTGAGAACAAGTACAGAGACTGGGTGAGAACAAAGTACAGAGACTGGGTGAGAACAAGTACAGAGACTGGGTGAGAACAAAGTACAGAGACTGGGTGAGAACAAGTACAGAGACTGGGTGAGAACAAAGTACAGAGACTGGGTGAGAACAAGTACAGAGACTGGGTGAGAACAAAGTACAGAGACTGGGTGAGAACAAGTACAGAGACTGGGTGAGAACAAAGTACAGAGACTGGGTGAGAACAAGTACAGAGACTGGGTGAGAACAAAGTACAGAGACTGGGTGAGAACAAGTACAGAGACTGGGTGAGAACAAAGTACAGAGACTGGGTGAGAACAAGTACAGAGACTGGGTGAGAACAAAGTACAGAGACTGGGTGAGAACAAGTACAGAGACTGGGTGAGAACAAAGTACAGAGACTGGGTGAGAACAAGTACAGAGACTGGGTGAGAACAAAGTACAGAGACTGGGTGAGAACAAGTACAGAGACTGGGTGAGAACAAAGTACAGAGACTGGGTGAGAACAAGTACAGAGACTGGGTGAGAACAAAGTACAGAGACTGGGTGAGAACAAGTACAGAGACTGGGTGAGAACAAAGTACAGAGACTGGGTGAGAACAAGTACAGAGACTGGGTGAGAACAAAGTACAGAGACTGGGTGAGAACAAGTACAGAGACTGGGTGAGAACAAAGTACAGAGACTGGGTGAGAACAAGTACAGAGACTGGGTGAGAACAAAGTACAGAGACTGGGTGAGAACAAGTACAGAGACTGGGTGAGAACCAAATACAGAGACTGGGTGAGAACAAGTACAGAGACAGGGTGAACCAGCAAATACAGAGTTTCATTGAGCCAGAAAATACAAAGCAAAGGTGAGCCAACAATTACAGATCTAGGGCGAGTTCTGTACAGGGCCTGGGTTAGGCATTAGGTACAGGGACTCAGTGAACCAGTTCACTCACAAACAATAAAAGACGGATTTCTATTTTAGCAGCAAACTTGGAACAAATGGAAACAAATCTGATTGTGCAAAAATACAGGAAGACAAGGTGGAGGTCAGATTTTGTGGCAACTGGCCATACATACAAGCTGCCGTGTCCCTTCTCCTACAGAGGTCCCAAACACGAGTTCATGTTCCCACTCTCTCTTATTCTGTAAGGGATATGCCCAGTATATACATTTTATATACATGCACAGATAACAAGCCCAATACCACAATAGATGGCCCTCTCTTCCAGCCAGCATCAATATTTCCTTGATCCTGTAAATGTTTCAGAGTTGAGAGTGTCAGGACTTGAAGATGGCCTGGATATAGGGGTGATGGAAAAAGAAGAAGTCATGTAGGGCAGCATAACCCCTCTATTGGCTACAAAAAAATGTATTTATCTGGCATAAGAAACTTAATAATATTTGACCTGATCCTGACCTCTGTGCGTTTTCCATATGCACAGAGGTCTGTAAGTGTGCACGTGGAAGCAGTGGCGTAAGTTCTGCCCAGGTGCCCAGAGGGAAGGGAACGAGGTGTGACACTGGCATGACATTGCACAATGTATTCCTGGGAAAAGGTAAGGTTTAACTGAGCCAGTACTAGCAATATTACGAGTGTGGGTCCCCGTTGCAAACGGCTCTATTTTGATAGGGCCGTTCGCTCCTAGCCAGTTCTGAATTTGCTGGGATATCGATCTGCTTATGCCTTCGATGAGGCATAGCAATCGATCATCGGAGCACCGAACATGATGCTCCAAAAGGAAAGTAAGTATTCTTTCCCCAACCCGCTCCCTAACCCTAAGTCTCTCTCCTGCAACCTAACCCTAAGTCTCTCACCTGTAGCCTAACTCTAAGTCTTCCCCCTGCAGCCTAACCCTAAGTCTACCCCCCACAGCCTAACCTTAAGTCTCCTCCCCGCAGCCTAACCCTAAGTCTCTTGCTTCACCCCACAGCCTATCCCTAAGTCCCTGGAGAGGGTTACTCACGTCTCTGATGGTCCAGTGGCGGCGCTTCCGAAAAACCATGTACTAGAAAAAAAAATGTCTGTCATTCGAAATAGAGACGGCCGAAAAGCAACTTTCGCCTGTCCCTACTTCGTAATGACAGCCATCGGTGTGGGGACTCGCAACGCTGCTGCTTCTGCTGCTGTTGGAGAGCTGCACCAGGCTGCACATCAGTGGGTCCATGCAGAGGAAGAACAAATCCTAAAAAATAGCCTTCCCTGTTTATCAAACTGCTGTGAATCATTCCTGCAGGTTCATGCAACGCAATATTACTAACTTGGGCCCGATACCGAAGCTTTCAGAAGCCAAATCCAGGACCAGTCACTGCAAAGGGGGACAATGAAGGTGTCCTCTTCCATGCTAAAGCACGGAGCAGAGCATTGCCCCTCCGGTACTTCCGCCACTGCGTGAGAGGGAAATGAAGTCCCATGTCACTCCCCTCTCAGGTGCAGAGTTCTGGACACTTAAGTGTGCGGATCTGACTACTGCCGCCCACTTACCTTAATCTGGGCGCAAATTGTAGAACGCCGATCCACACGGAAAACCTATTGAACGCAACTGTGTCCCGTATGATGAGAGTTTTGATGCGGAACATCTGGTGCGCACATTAACTTTATTAACTTAAAATAAGGCCTGTGGATTTTTTTCAATATTATTGTTGATTATTAATCTACAGCTCTGTCTCTGGTAGATTTACTATACTAAACTCATGATATTCGTGAAACAGACCAGAGAAAGTCTGGCTCTCTTTCTCTTTAAAGGTTTAATTTATTTTTTCCCTTTGTCCAGACTCCATAAACAGCAGCTATGAGAAACTTGTCCAAAGTAAACAAGTTTTTGCCACCTAGACAGACATTTAGTGACAGCTATGACATTTATGACCAGCTATGTGCAGGAAAACAGTATTTATTGCAGAGTTACCTCATACTTGTCAACATTTTTCTATTCCCTCCGGGAGATTTGTTGTTAGTTTCATCCCTCTGTATATTATGTGAGTACTTTGGCACCAATGGGCAGCACTGCATTTCCTATAAGACATGTGAGCGTCACTTGAAGTGGGGCAACCTATAGTGAAATCTGTTCCAGGCCTGAACTTCTGAGGAGACCTGGGGCTAGATTTACTAAACTGTGGGTAAGAAAATGTGGGGATGATCCTCATAGCAACCACCAGAATCTAGCTAATATTCTCTAGTATGTAATAGGAAAGAGAGTACTAGAATCTGATTGGTTGCTATGGGCAACATCTCCAATTTTCATTTTCGCAGTTTATTAAAACTAGACTCTAGTGTCCACATGCAGTCCTGGAGGACAAAGGATTCCTGAAAGAGCCCAGTACCAGAAATCCTGATTCCATCATGAGGCGACAGACCCTCCAACATGACCTGTTCCATTAGTTGCACAATACTCCATTCCTGAGCTTCCAGCTGTCACTCATCTGGATTTCATGAACTGAGGTTTGAAAAATATTAAAGGTAACGGATTGTTAGATGCTCAGGAGCAGAGTGTTTTGTACCTAGTGGAATGGGTCGTTTTGGAGGTTCTGTAACAGGTAAAATATGTTTGCTCAAATGGTACATAACTTGCTATTATTTTGGGTATTGGTTGAATCTGCTGAATGCACTTCACTAGAGGTGTATAGTTTATAAATCTGGGTAAACTGGTAACTTATTCTACTTGCTGCATTGCTACGAAGTCAAAGTACAGATGACAGCAGTGATAACAGTACTGGAGAGACTTATGAATTGCTGAGTAGTAAGGGACAAACAGTCCCAGACAAGAGCAGGTCTGCCTTGGTGAAGGTATACTACAGGCCCTGCAATATGACCCATTCCACTAGATATACTAAACTCTGCTTCTGAGCTTCCAACTGCCAGTTACTATGGTAACCACCTGTCTTAAAGAGAAAAATGTTTTTCAAACATCAGGTAATTCAGTGAATCCAGGTGAGTGACAGCTGGAAGATGAGGATTGGAGTATTGTGTATCTAATGGAATGGGTCATGGTTGAGCATCTGGAGATCTGTCTTCTATAAAGGAAGCACAATTTAGGATATCAGCATTAATATTGAACCAAAGGGCACATGCTCCTATATAGGGCTCTGCCAAGCACAACCGTAGCTAGAAATTTTAATGCCTGGAGCAAAATTGGAAAAAATGGAGACCCTGACCTTGGATTTCAATACAAATTTAATCTTAATTTCATATTAACTTACTGGCACTACCTTAAGCTTTGTGCCCTGGGTGTCCGCCCCTACTGTTCACCCCCTGGTTACAGCCCTGCTGCCAAGGGTCCAGAAAAGCTGCTTGCTGCATTCATGCTCAGATAAGCAACTGAGTAATAGTGCCTGTGTGCTGGCATAGCATTCCCTATAGAGGTCAATTATCTCTTTTATTCACAGCCGTTTAAGCAACGCAAGTGACTGTAAGTATCTCACCTCCATGCATCATCGCACAAAGCAAAGGGGAACAATCTGCATCAGTACACTCACCTCTCCGTGTCTGGATTGTCCAGATATTAAATTCATAATATGTGACACCACTGTCACCATTTATTTATAAGGTGTCACAGAATCCCGGGACAGACACTCTTCTTACAGATATAACAACGATGAATACAATGCCGGTAATGACAGGCACAGATAGCACACTCCGTGGTTAGCAATTATTGCAAGAGGTAGTGGAAGAATCAGCTTAAGATATGACAACAAGGTCATATGAAGGAGAGAGACGTGAGACACGGAGGAGAGGACCAGCAGAGGACACAAGCTGGTATGGCTAAAATAAATGACATATATGGTAACTGCTAATTACAGGCCGTATTAAGAGATCCGTTTTTTTAATGTACGCAATTATACGCACGACCGGGGCAAAGAAACACCCAACAACGCCAACACACCCTTCTCATGCGGTCGCGAACTTCCGAGTCCCTAAACCATTCTGTTCTTTATGTGTGTACTTCAAAAGTGCGTTCAGTACGACGGTCGCCTGGGCACTCGTTTTACTACACGGAGGCCGGGATAGCCATTTAAATTGTACAGTATGGGCGTGCTAAGCCCGTACGCTTTGCGTATTATGTGCGAAAATTCGTTCGGCCGACGGTAGTACCCAGTGTAGGGTATAGCCGCCGTAAGCAGGTACTTTACTATGGGAGTGTTAGGGGCGTGCATGTTTATTTGCACGGTCGAACGTACGCATTCGCCCGCTGTGCGAAATTTCGTAGCTCTGGATCAGGCCCAATGTCACTTGTCAAGATACAGTGCAATAAGTTCTGCCTGGACAATGATCACATGACAGCCAGCGATGACTGGCTTCCCATCCCCATGTTTGTCTGCATGGTGTTGAAAGACGGGTGATCTGATTATCTGGTGTAACAGTGTATCCAGGAAACGGCTCTGTTTTCGCATGGTTAACCTGCAGTGCCCCCTGGTAGCACAATGTCAGCGAAATAGTTGCAGGAATGTGATGACTAAGTTATTATATAAGGTTAAATTCTGTTAATATGTGAATCAATGACCTCAGTGATCACTAAATAATTGTTACAAATATTTACATTACCCAGACCAGCAGACCAGTAAGTTTTACTTGAAACCTTTTAATCAATAAAAAATTAAGTAAAAAAAAATATTTAACAGCGCTGTTCATTTATCCTTATTGGACCGTATTCAGAAATCCATTTTTTCAAAGTACACAATTCTACACACGAACGTCGCAAGCCAACACCCACCAACACCTCCGACACTCCCCTCTCAGGGCCGACCTATGGTGCGCTAACGAGTGCATAGACCACTCTGACTCTTTACGTGTGTATTTACGTGCGTATATGTATGCCATATGTGCGATTCTTAATAACCGCGCCCTTGCGCTTTCATTTAAATGCCCCCCACCCACTTTCGTGTAAATTTTCACGTCCGTTTTTCAACCCCGCCCATCCGTGCGTATTTCATCAAGTGCGATTCAGCAGTCCGTCCGTTAGGCACTTACCAGCGTATATTCAACGTAACTTATGTAAATAAAGTTACTACGCATGCGCGTTATAACGTTCCTAAAAATACGCACGCAACTGCACGTGAAAACGGATCTGTGAATACGGTCCATTGTAGCCAACAATGAAATAACCGTCACATTAAACTTTACCCTAAATGTAAGGGGGCCAGAAAGGCTGGAGGTCAATGATCTACTTATCTACAGCCCTTTAAGCAATGCAAGCGTCTGTATCTCATCTCAATGCATCACTGCACAAAGCAAAGGAGGACAATCTGCGTCACTACACTCACCTCTGAGCGTCTGGATTGATCAGATATTAAATTCATAATATGTTACACAGCTGTCAGCATTTATTTATAAGGTGTCACAGATATATCAAAGATGAGTACAATAATTGCAGCCTAACCTTAACCCTAGCCTAATCCTGACCCTAACTGCAATGTAACCATAACTCTACCTGCAGCTTAACCCTAACTGCAGCCTAATCCTAATTCTAAGGCTGGGGCTTTTTCAGCAGATAATCTTTCCAATCACACAATCAAAAGACCGTTTCACCAAATATCTGACCAGTGTGTACTGTCCAAAGATGCTGCATCTTTTGAACCGGTCTGTGATGCTTTAGTTTGATCTTTTGGAGCTCCTAATTTGCCAGATTAACCATGGAAATCTATTTTTTGCTTTTTGCAAGTGTGCACTGTGTCTATTAGATTTCTGGACTATACACACGGGTAAGATATCTGGTAAAACGGTTTTTTGATTGGGCGATTGGAAGGATTATCTGCTGAAAATTCCCAGTGTGTACTTAAAAGCAGCCTAACTCAACCCTAAATGTAAGCCTAACACTAACTGCGGCTGAAAGCTAACCCTAACTGCAACCAACCCTAAATGCAGCCTTCTACGGTTACATATGTCTCATTTGCCCTCATCCTTGTCCCAGGCATATTCCTTGTTGGGCTTCCAACCAAGGAATTCTGCAGTGCGCATATTCCACCAACCATTCTGCAGACACAAATTAACGTGTTAACAAAAATGCAAAACCTTCATTCATTAAAAAATATAAAAAAATAAAACTCTTTTAGAAACAGAAAATTTGCTATTAATCTGTCCCCTCCATCCTGAGATAGTAGCACCCCGGTATTTACACCCCTTTTTCTTATGTAAATATTTGAAACCCCTTTGGAAATACTGTATGGGTCAGATCCAGACCTACGTCTGTGTTATGAATTAGCGCTGATCGTATTTACTCAAGTGTATATACTACGCGCTCCCCCCGGGCACTCCCATCAGTCATCCGTAATTACACTGCTGAACACTACCCTAACCTTTGTAATTATAACCACGCGATGGTCATATCTACGTAATCCCGCCCATACTGTACGATTTAAATGCCCCCCCGCCTACATTCCGTAACTTGAGCGTATTTACGGCTATCGTAATATAGGCACGCCCTTTCGGCCGTAATTACGCTAATGTTACCGGCGACCTATTTTCAATTACGGACGCCATGAGTTACGACAGGAAACATCTGCTGGGCGCATGCGCAGAACGTACTTACAGAGCCCAAGTTACGCTTACGGCTGGGGAAAATATGCCCACGGGCGTAGTTCTGGGTCTGGCCCTATGTTCCCCAGTATAAACAGTGACTAGACTGACATTTTACTGAAAGGAAAACAGAATCAGCCCATTACTTTGTGCTTAGGTTTCTTATTTGTAGCATATTCGGAGGCAGAGTTACTAATTTTAAAACTGTCTGATTTAGGTAATAGCTGAAAATGAAGATAATGCACTTGGCATTGAAACAGAACGTGTAAATAGCTGACATCAGCATGTCCTCTGTGTAAATTATAGATGCGTTCCCAGGGAATACAGAAAAATGTCCTCCCATTTCAGATGCTGTCAGCTCTACAATATACCTACCAGCGGCAGGCACAGGGACTGTCTGGCTGAATGTCCCTATGACTTATATCACTGAGTTCATTCTCCGCTTTATTTCATTAAGAGGAGCTACCATTTAGCTGCAGGGATCATAACCTTCTAAATACTGTTTACTTAATAGGGGGGCCCTAATCATTCATCCCTGCCAGCCTCTGGATGCTACAGAACTCTCCTTCATTGACAAACTCTTCCAGCAGCTCTTCCTGTTCCACAAACAACAGTACAGTTTTTGAGCTAGAACAGACGGCAATGTCAGATATAATGATACTGACGGCCTGGGGACTGCAAAGAGGCTGACAGCATGGCCAGATGGAGGTACTGACTCCATACTGTCCTAAGGACTTGACAGCTGAGTGGCTGAGCAATTAAATTAAGCACTGCTGTAAGGGATTAGCTGAGCCACGGCTTTGGCATAGTACAGTGCTATGCATGACCAACGGCCCAGGTAATCAGGCGATCACCTGCAGAAACACTTTACTTTTCACCTGCAGGGGGCGAACTGAGTCATGGCTTGTGTGTTCCTCAGTGGTCACATCCATGTCACCCCCCCAGGCCTGGTGCCCTAGACAGTTGCTCTATCCTACCCCTACCCTCCTATGTGCAGAGAATATTTAAGCACTCTCAAGTATTCTGCTTGCAACACTGTGTGGGCTGAATACTGGATGGAGTGCACAGCGTGTGGGACTGTCCTGTCCAGCCGCCCGATCCTGCGTTCCGTTTAGGCGTTCTTGTACTGCGCAAGCAGTACGATTGTCCAAATAAAATTATCTACCCAAAAAAACTGGGAAAAAATAAATTCTGGAAAAAAATTGTTGAATTAACAACAGTATTTAGTAATTAATATTTTGTCTACTAAATATCTGATTTATATACGAGAATGAACGTATTCTCTTTAAACGTAAACTAAAAACAGAGATGGATTGTAAAGTGGGCTCCGGGATCAGGAAGCTATTCACCACCAGGGGTCATACAGGAACAATGGGCCAGATCCAGAACTACGTCCTATAGCGTATTTACACTAGCCGGAGATGAAAAACCGCTATTTTGCATGTACAGCGCATGCGCGCAGCAGATGTTATACTGCGTATCTCTGAGCGTACGTACCAGGCTACTATCAGCAGCGTAACTACGAACAAAGGGGCGTGACATCCATACGACACCCGTAATTACGCTTTGGAGGCGGGGTGAGGCATTTATATCATACAGTATAGGCCTGATTAGACACCTAGGTACGTGAAGGCTTTACGTACATCAGTAGTTACGCTTTGAAAAGTTAAGGTGGGCTTTGGCAAGCGTAAAATGGCCAAAGTACGTAGGAGCGAGGGGAGGGCCTAGGGGAGTGCATAAAGATATGAAAATAAGCTTCCGGCTGCTTGTATTTCGAAAATGGAACTTTCGCTCCGCAGACTGCACCCCCTCCTAAGGTCATATCAATTGATCTGCTACTTATACCCAGTTCCTGCATCCAGCGACCCTGTGCCTATAGAAAGGGCAAGTGGAGTTTACAGCACAAAAGCACATTAATAAATGACTACGGGGTCTCGACCTGCACAGACAATGTTGTACAGAACTCACCACATAGTTTAGTTTAATGGCATCATTCATTATTGTGCAAGCAGCGATCAGACTAGATCATCATCAGCAGGGCTGCCATCAGGGGAAGACAGCCGGGACTATTGGGCCCGGAGCTTTTGAGGGCCCGCCGATACTTACCTAGCTCTGCAGCAGCAGGTATCAGCAGTATTCTACTGCCGATACTTGCTGCTCAGTAGTGGGCCAATGCGCAAGGAAGAGCTTCTCCGCACACTGGTCCGCTGTTAAAGCAAGCCCGCGGCACCCCGCCCCATGTGATGTCACCAATGACGACTGTGTGCCGGGTCCCGCGTTTTCTGACATCAGCCCTGATCATCAGTTATCATTGTAATCATCCATCATTGTGTGGATGTTACATTTAAAGCATTCCCTTTTAGCTTGGCACAGTAATTGTAAATGTAAATAAATGAACCTGATTAATAAGCAGAGCTGTGACCATACAAAGACACAGGGCGATGTGAGGCACAGTTATAGTAGCTGTGGCATTGTGGTGAAACACTTTGTTCTGCCACATTGGGCCTGATCCAGAGCTACGGCTGCCGTCGCTAGTACGGCGGCCGTAGCTCTAA
>WWET01000632.1:520572-546038 GCA_011038615.1 Limnodynastes dumerilii
TATATATATATACATCTTAACTTCTACGCAAGGCAACGAATAGGCATGAAAATAAAGGGTCCAGATGGACGCCGATCTGTGCATAAGTGCAGTTTCTCTCCCCCCGCCCTTCATTTGCATGTGTATCTGGCGTATCTGGTGAGTGTGCGTAAGTGCAGGGAATGTCTGAAGGTACCCTTGAGTAACACCTGGCGTGTGCATACACCAATGTTTCTTGTCAGGGGACTTACACAAATTACTTGGGTAGGTCCCATGACTTTATCAGTTCTGGATTCGGAGCCATGTCCTCAATTATGTTTACCAGAAGCAGGACACATCAGCAGAACATATAAGCAGGACACATTAGCAGGACACATAGGCAGGACACATAGACAGCACACATAAACAGGACACATAGGGAGGACACATTAACAGGACACATAGGCAGTACACATAGGCAGGACACATTAGCAGGACACATTAGGAGGACACATCAGCAGGACATATAAGCAGGACACATTAGCAGGACACATAGGCAGGACACATCAGCAGGACATATAAGCAGGACACATAGGCAGGACACATTAGCAGGACATATAAGAAGGACATATAAGTAGGACACAAAAGCAGGACACATTTGTAGGACACATTAGAAAATAGTAAACATCAGACCAAGTGAAGCTCAATAATCATCATAGAGCGTCACAACAGCCATTTTAGTATGAGCAAACACACTGTCATCAGTTAAGAACCTCACTAAAGCTACGTGTATGCATATGACAGAGCGGAGAGATCTTCTGCCTCTTGCACAGCTTATGTTATGATTTCCTTATCAGTTATTCAAAAATGTATTGTTCTGTCATTAACTCGCTGTCAGCAAACTCATTTCTCATGAATTATGTAAACTCCCTGGTCACTCAGTCACAAAGTCTTGTCCTCAGATACCATGACTAATGAATGCTCTTTAAAACCCTTCAGGCTCTTATACAGAAATGTGGTAAATACATCCTCATACTCACTAGGATATTTTAATATTTAATGTGTAAGTATACTGCGCCATTGTGCATCCACATGGGTGTTATATCCGCAATATGATCGATGCAGGATTCCGTGCAAGGACATTTTCCTATGGCGGGCAGAGGGCAGCATTTAAATCATACTGTAAGGGTTTGGCTAAGGATACTGAATTACAAACAAGACCATTACGCTCATTTGTAAAAGTCCTGAACGTGTAAGCTCTCTACGTCCAGGAAGGAGTGGGGGGAGGGGGGGCGGTGAGAATGGCCCTTTTTATACCAGACAATTACAAACTGGCTCTGGTAATGACTACTCTTTTCTGACCGATGACAAGCAACTGAAGACCCCGAAGACAAATCTGCAGCAGAGAGAGGTGAGTATTTATCCTACCCTAACCCTTATCCTAATTCTCATCTTAACCCTCCCCTTCCATTATCCTAGCCCTAACCCTCCCTTCTTTGCAGCCTGACCCTAAAACTCCCTTCTCCACAGTCTGATCATAAGACTCCCTTCCCCACAGCCTGACCCCATGACTCCCCTCGCTGCCGCCTGACCCTAAGACTCCCTTCCCCACAGCCTGACCCCATGACTCCCTTCGCTGCAGCCTGACCCTAAGACTGCCTTCCCCACAGCCTGGCACTAAGACTCCCTTCCCTGCAAACTAACCCTAAGACTCCCTTACCCACAGCCTGACCCCATGACTCCCCTCCCCTCCCCACAGCCTAACCCTAATACTTCCTTCCCCACAGCCTGACCCCATGACTCCCCTCCCCACTGCCTAACCATAAGACTCCCTTCCCTGTAGCCTGACTTTAAGACTTCCTTCCCCGCAGCCTAACCCTAAGATTCCCTTCCCCTCAGCCTGACCCTAAGACTACCTTCCCCGCAGCCTGACTCTAATACTCCCTTCCCTGTAGCCTGACTCTAATACTCCCTTCCCTGTAGCCTGACTTTAAGACTTCCTTCCCCGCAACCTAACCCTAAGATTCCCTTACCCACAGCCTGACCCTAAGATTCCCTTCCCCGCATCCTGACTCTAAGATTCCCTTCCCCACAGCCTGACCCTAAGATTCCCTTCCCCGCAGCCAGACCCTAAGACTCCCTTCCCCACAGCCTGACTCTAAGACTCCCTTCCCCACAGCCTGACTCTAACACTCCCTTTCCTGCAGTCTGACCTTAAGACTCCCCTGTAATACTCACCTGTCTTGTCCAGTGCGGCGGGTCTGTGGCTGCAGTTTCCGAATTAATGAATGGGTAAGTATGCTGAAAAATAAACTTGTCATACGTACACACTGATTAAAAAAATCTAGCGCTATTTACGAAATAGGAACAGATGAAAATTAGCTTTTGGCTGTCTCTATTTTAGAAACAGTATTTTCTTCACGGAGAATGCGTCCTATGCATAGGGGGTGAATCCATTCCATATGAATAGACTTATGAGCGTCCGTGCGTTTCTAATTAGGAATCCTTTACTATGTTTGTAAACTGTAAAACAAGAGAATTACAATTGTTTACTGTATGGATTTTAATTGTATATTCATGATGGTGGTTCACAATGATTAAGTTTGGGACACTTATTTTTCGACATATGGCTACTAACATTATGAGTGGAAGCGTTATAAATTGGGACACGTACTGTACACATGCGAATGCTACAAAATCTAGGTATAAGTCGCAAACAAAGGAACAGTGTAATGTGTGTTCGAACGTTAAACTATGGGTTCCCCAGGAGTGTGGGTCCCTGTAGCAAACGTCCCTATCTCGATGAGGCACAGCAGTCGATCCCCGGAGCCCCGAACACAGTGCTCCGAAAGGTGAGTTTCCCCCAACCCGCTCCCTAACCCAAACCCTAAGCCTCCCCCCGCAGCCTAACCCTAAGTCCCCCCCGCAGCCTAACCCTAAGTCTCCCTCCCCCGCAGCCTAACCCTAAGTCCCCGGCGGTGGTTATTAAGAAAGTGAATGGATGAGAATGCGAATCGAATAATAACCACTACAGATTTATCTGGGATGTATTGCAATACAATACCTAATTCCAAAGGGCTATTCGCTCCTTGCCTGTTCTGAACTGGGTGGGATATTGATTGCTTATGCCTCGATGAGGCATAGCAATCAATTGCCGGAACACCGAATACGGTGCTCTGATAGCTGTTTCCCCCAACCCAAACCTTAAGTCCCCTCCCCACAGCCTAACCTTAAGTCCCCCCACAGCCTAACCCTAAGTCCCCGGCGACGGCACTTTTGAAAGTGAATGGGTGAGTATGCGAATCGCATAGTCACCCATTCATTAAAAAAAATTCTGAAAGGATTCGCAATCAAAATAGGGACAGCTGAAAAACAGCTTTTGGCTGTCCCTAAATCGCAATGCGAGCCCTCGCAGTGATGACTCACAACGGTTCCACAGTGACAATAAAACTTTACTGTCTCCAGGGACATGGCACACACTATAACTGGGGCTATATCCCCGTCCAATGGTGATTCTAATAGGAATGATACGATTATTGTCCCGTCATCTTCTCCGAACACGGTGCTCCAAAAGGTAAGAAACCTCAATCCCTAACCCTAAGTCTCCCATCCCGCAGCCTAACCCTAAGTCTCCCATCC
This sequence comes from Limnodynastes dumerilii, assembly GCA_011038615.1. Lineage (NCBI taxonomy): Eukaryota > Metazoa > Chordata > Amphibia > Anura > Limnodynastidae > Limnodynastes > Limnodynastes dumerilii. The sequence continues at coordinate 524,170 of WWET01000632.1, forward strand.
CGCAGCCTAACCCTAAGTCCTCCTCTGCAGCCTAACCCATCGCTCCCCCCCTGCGCAGCCTAACCCTAAGTCCCCCCCCCTGCAGCCTAACTCTAGCAGGGCTTCCCAAAATGAATAGGTGAGTATGCGAATCACATACTCATCCATTCATTTTTAAAAAATTCTCAATCGCCTTGCAAGCTGCTTTTTGGCTGTCCCTATAAGAGGATTCGCAGCGGGGACTCACAATGGCCACACACTACCCAAGGATCGGGTCGATCAGCTTGTAACTGGCGGCGTTCAGTGTTGTCCTGGTATTTCTGCCCTATCTTACTAAATAGATCCCAAAGTGGCTGCTGACAGCATACCGTTATACTATCTGTCATTGGAGATCAAACCAGCGGAGCTCCTAGTCTCTTAGTGTTGAAGCAATCCTTATCTTATGAGGCCTATAGTCTTCCAGCAGGAACCTTCCACCTAGAAGAATATCAGTTACACACCGCTAGGTATAGCTTTCATGTTACCATTGAGGTAAAGAAACATCCGCTTACATGCACCTTTACTTTACACAAACTTGACACTAAAACACCAATGGAAGAAAGTTATGGGCTTAAAATTCCTCTTGGTGGCCTTAATAGTCGACCAATATATTGCCCTAGGCAAGACTTTAACTGGTGCCCATCTCATCACCAATCCTGCTGTATACACCCCTGCAGCAAATGTACCCAGGCATTTGCCTATATGGCTTATACCCTGGGCTATTGGCAGCCTGGCTAGGATAAATGAATGAGCGCCCCCTACCGTAAAATCCCAGGGGGTGCAAGACAAGATAACTATCTTTAGTGTGGGATTCAGTTCAGCATCTGTGTTTTTGTGATCCCTTATTAACCTTTCTATGAAATATATTATAAATAATATACTTTTATTACAGCCTGTGGAACCAGCAGTTTTTCTCTATGGCTAGTGAAGAGCATAGGCGCCCGCGGCGTTCACTTCTAGGTAAGAAAAGATATTTCACATTAATTTCTCTCTAATAAAAACGTGACATCCTCTTTAGCTTCATTTTAATAAGCAAAGTAGCTGTCATCCATAAAAAAGCTGTTGTTGCAGGAAGATTCATTTGCTTAAAAATATAATGTAAAGGAGTCGAAAAAGACCTCTTACGTGTTTCAATACATTATCTTAACGTTTAGTGCATATAAAACAAAAAATAACTGTAACACATGAATTACATGTATCGGTAAGCCCACAATAAAAAATAAATCAGATGTTCCAATACCTATTTAATAACAGGTTTTCTAGTTCATGCCAGAAGATCACTAAGTATTTTACTACTGTAAACAGACTGAGAGCTAAGAGGGACCTTCTCACAAGTGACGGGATCCAGTAGATCCATTAGGTAAAAGAGCTCTGTGGTCTGTATCATCCAGCGATGATCCAGGACTGAGGTCTAATTGGGTTTGGAAAGAGAACCGTGTAAGTTTTAGGTAAATCATTTTAAGGGAAGAGATACTGGAAAGTACAAGGGGCTGGATCCAGACTTAAGTAAGTGCTTGAAATGAGTTACTCCTGGGCTAAACCATGTTGATTGCAGGGGAGTCATATTTCATCTGTTGCAAACAGTATTAGAGTTGAGAGGTGATGTTTCCTATCCCAAGTCTAAATAACAGTGTGATAGTAAAGCTGGCCAGTATCTGTGTGCAGTAAGGAATTCAAAGATATATCTCTGCATGCAAAGTATACAATTACCTTGACCTGAGTAGTTTGTCTGAAGAGGAGAGTTTTAAGAGAGTGCTTTTTAGGCTAGAGGGAGCTCTTACTAAGAGAGGAAGGGGATTCCACAAACTGCAACCCAGAAGTCCTGTAACCAGAAATCAAAGCGTTGCAGATACTGTGCAGAGCAGAGGGGAGTGACAGAATGTAGGTATTTGGATTCTGTCCGGTTAATGACCTTGGACCGTATTCACATACCCTCCAACATTTTTTACTGGAAACTCGGCATACTTGGGGGGGGGCGTGTCCATGAAAGGGTGTGCGTCTTGTCCAGAGAAGGGGTGTGGCTTTAATCTATTTTTATTTTACACCTTATTATCTAAGTTTAGAACTTACAGGAGAGGGTCCTGTCACTATAGCAGTGCTGTAGAATCCCTGCAGCTCTACTATAGTGATCAGATGTTTCAGGACTGAAAGGTGAGTATAGGGGGAGGAATTGCTGGGTCAGAATCCGGTACAAGAGCCCTTTTAGCCGTTACAGACCACTAAAAAAAAGTTACTGTACCTGCTAGATAGGTACAGTTGGAGGGAATGCATTCACACCTAAGAAGCAGAAGCATCTTAGGTGCGAATATTTAGTAAATGACCTACTAGTATAGGTCATTTACACAATCTACGTACCAATTAGTAGTTTAAGTAGAGAGAGGAGGCGTAATGCTTAGACTGGGACTGGGAGGGATTTCGATTAGCCAGGGAGGGGGGGGAGAGGCAATGTCTGTGCGGAGTTTCCTTCTTAAGATTAGATAAGGAAACCCTATGGCACTCGTAAGTTTCATAAGGTACCTAAAAACGGGGGGTGAGATAGGGGCAGATCTGTCCACATCTAGCTCATTCGTATCTGTGAATATAGTCTCTTGTCACAGTGGATTTGCTTACACTTATCTCTCCTGTGATGTAGGATCTCATATTCAAGATCTCTAGATTTTCAATGTCACAACCAGTAATGTTTATCCTCATAAGGGACTTGCAGGTCTAGCAACAAGGGTAGGTAACACAGTAACAGAGGTTGCCTGATCATGTCCAGTGTCAGGACTCCTGGCTCTGATCTCTATCATGGAGAGCTGTATTCACAGATCCGTTTTTGCGTGGAGTTCCATGCGTATTTTTAGGTTTGGAATAACTGCGCATGCATGGTAACTTTACGCTATTTACCTTGAATTTAACTAACGGATCTGTGAATACGACCCGGAGTCATCACTGGAGAATAAGTCAGGTAAGTATTATTAATGCCGGCAGCAATGATTGGCTCCAATGTAGGTTGGTTTTGTATTATCTTCAATGAATAGAGCTCCAATTCTTTATATCATTATCCAATGGGCAAATCCAACCCAAATAGGGATCTAACCTTGTCCCCATTTGGTCCCCACAAAAATCTTTCATTTACAGAAAAAAGTGGAAGAACATATGGTAATAAATGTCTTACCTTAATTGGGATGTAAAGGGTATTAAGTGGTGGAATTCATGGCTTATTCAAACCTCAGGACCCAAGGACGTCCTTTTTTTTCATTTAAAAATTATACGCGCCCTAGACATGAACTTTTAATACCTTAATCTTCATGCCGTGTGTTTATTAAAAGATTCTTATGAGGAAAATGCATAATGTAGATTTTCCAAGCTACCCAAGCTAGACATGAGGAGAATGTAATTTTAGAAAGTATATAAGGTCATTTTTGTGTCTTTGAGATATATTTTTTTTTCAGTAATAACCGTGTCATTTACATACTGTTATATCAACATCACGGATATGAAGGCAGATTTGTAATCTAGTACTAACAGAAAACACACATAACAGAGAGCTCTGCAGATGTGCTGACATCTTATTATGACAGCTGATACTACTCAGTGTAGAGTCTTTTACATGAATATAAAATACTGAAAGTATTTAAAATATGCAGAACACGAATCTTGCATAATGAATGGGGGGGAAAGTAAAACATAATATAAGATTCAAATAATAGTCCATTTTTTTACTGTCCTAGCAGGGAATCAGTCAAAGGAATGAACGTTCCTTCGGATTTATCTCTAGCCTATAAAACCAGCTACTTTTCATGAAGGAAACTGAATGAACATCAATTGCTGTATCCTTGAACATTCATTTCAGTGCTTTTGCTTAATAGGGGGAAGCTGATTGGTCAACAACTATGGTCAATCCGACCAAAGAACACATTCCAAATGTACCTCCCATCTCCATTATTGGTTGCCATAAAAATAACATGCACATAAATGGATGTTATCCTAATTAATTGTCTAAGATCTTAATTACCATGGTCAAAAGTAGCGAGGACACTGAAGGGGGCGAAGAGACGCAGCATCAACTATTTTTATTGCTGTTATGTGAACCAGTTTTCTTTACAAAGCCAACATAATGTTAGTCAGTGCAAGACAAAATGTGCTGTAAATGCTAGAATAAGTCTTCTTCAACACTAAAGTAACCATTTTTTTTAAATAAAAGTAACTTTTATTTGTATAGTAAAATTAATCTGACCCAGTATAACATGAATTTGAAGGCCATATGTTTGTTTTAAAACAAAAAGATTTTAAAAATATTGAGCCCCTATTGGTGCATACGGTACATTATATAATTTATGGGCAGCATGGTGGCTCAGTGAGTAGACTTATGTCTGAGCCGAGGTCATGAGTTCGATTCCTGGAATAGGCCTTATCTGTGTGGAGTTTGTATATTCTTGCCGTGTCTGCATGGGTTTCCTCCTGGTGCTCCGCTTTCCTCCCATATGCCAAAAACATACTGTAAGGTTAATTGGCTGCTGACTAAATTAACATGTATATGTATGTGTTTGGGACCTTAGTATATAGTTCCAATAGGGGCAGGGACTGATGTGAATGTCTAATGTTCTATGTAAAGTGCTGCGGACAATCTGTGGCACTATCCAAATAAGCAATAATAATAATAATAATATATTGTGTGACACTCTACTCTTTCAGTACAAATTCAAACACTACTAGCAAGCAATTATGCTGATCCTGAAGGCCCAAAACACACGTCAATGTGTCATTCTTGTGGATAAATGTTTTGTTAGCAGGGTGGTGGGAAGGGGGAGCAGTCGCCAACGCAAAACTGCTTTTTCCAAATAGAGACGGCCGAAAACACATTTTCGTCTGTCTCTATTTAGAAAATATCCAAGGGGTTTCTCCCATATTGGAAAGCCTTGGGTTTGTTCAGTAAGGGAACTACAATTAATTTATTTCTGTTTTAAATTGTTTCAAATATACTACCGTAACGTGTTTTCCCCCCTCCCCCACCCCCTGCTATGAATAAAATGCGTTAGTCAGCCTTAACAATAAACCTTTTCTTTGCTATATACGGATATACAAAAGTATAATTTTTTTTCATTGTTGATATTACCTTCCTTTATAGATCCCAAGACGATAGAAGTTTTATGCCTTTATAAAGCAAAGTCTTTACGTATTCCATACAGATTTGTGTATATTATTGACCTTGGATGTGACACAGTCAATGGGGCCTAATATACAATGCAGAGCTAATCTGGAATAAATAGATGTAATGGAAGTAAATACTACTGAAACACTACTGAAAAACATAGACTGTGTTCAGAAAAATACAGTGACACATTTAATGGAAGACTCAGGAACAATTTACAAGGCAATAAATGCTGTTGTTAAAGGGTAACTCCCTAGTATGAGGTACGTCAAAATAGGGAAAAACAAATAACGAAACAATTCCCCATAATATACACAAGACATTTGTATTAGTCCCAAGGATTGTGTATATGTAATAAAGTAATACCACATTGTTACTTTCACATCCCTAATATACAGACATCTGTGACAAATCTAATATTAAAATTCACTACACAATATGGTGCAATCTGTCTAATTGATACATATACTTAATATCATTATGTGTACACTATATAATGCATGTACAAGCATCAACGCAAAAATGGCCATATTAATATTCACAATAGTAATGTCCAACGGGGGCCAAAAAATGTTAACCAAATATATTTTCAAAGACTTCAATACACATATCCAGATCATCTCTTAATAAATAACAATGGGTAGCCATAAATCTATTTACTGTAATATATTCAAATATGCTGAATATGAATAGTCCTTAAAACCCTAAGAGCTTACAATCAAGAGCAGCAAGTACGATATAGCACTCAGCATTCATGGTACTGTGTCCTATTCTGCGTTCAGTCCCAGTTATGTATATTTATTATCCAACAGAGTGGCTGAACATGTTATTCAGTATGTAAACAGGATGACATTAAATAAAGGTATCTTTGTCCAGTGATTGATATAAAGAATATATTTCAAAGATAAAACAATAATCAAAATACATATTCTAAGGTGAAACCTGCAGTACCTGTAAAGCTGCCAACAGTCAGAAGAACATAAAACATAATGACTATAAAAACAATTTTTTTTGAAGATTTGCATAATATACACATTAGATCGCACCACTGGCACAGAGAATTTGGGCTACAACACTTGTAATAGGCACACAGCAGTTTTTACAGATACAATACTACCCATATCTTCAAACAAACCAACAGATGTAAAACATTTCAGAATACCAGATAGCACTTTCAAATGTGTATGAACCAATTTGGATCTTTTTCCAATGCAATTATCCTATGCAAAATAAGAATTTCCAAAGCCACAGTGACTAAAACTGATTTTCTGCAAGCAATATGCCATATTTCCTGTATGTTTTGGAAATAGTGCAGCAAATATCTTTCTTTTTCAATGAACACCAGATATGACAGTCATGACACAAAGGCAGCACTGAACATAGAGATGGATGGTGTCAGATTTGTGTCTGCAATACTGTGAAGGCATGATATTAAAGTCTGACTTTACCCAGGCTGACCCCCTAAAACTACACAGGAACCTCAGGGGGCATTCATAAAGAGTAGGGGGCAAAAAAAATAGAGAGGGGGGGGCATGGTGGGTGAAAAAATAATGGAGAGGGGATTATTTTGAAAACAATTTAGAATCTTCAAAGCAAATATTTCTTTTAAAATTAGATGTATGAGTGAGTATAATGGATTGAAGGGGAGTTGGCTTTAATCCCTGCTCTGTGCTATTCTTCACTGCAATATTTTGCCCTGTGCATGATCGCCAATAACGATTCCTGGGCTAGTATATGTTATGTTCATTTGCTTATCATCGCTGGGAAGCTGCTGTATTCCTGGGGTGTATGGATGTCCTATAGCGATCAGTAGGGGACTGGGCATAGATGGGCAGACATGTACTCACCCGTCCTTTGCTGTGCTGGCTGTCAGTGGTTGTGCCCGGCTCCTGCTCGCCCAGTCCTCCTCCTCCTCCTCCCCTTCCTCAGCTCAGCCCCTGGATCCTGTGTGCTGCTAATCAGATGCTGGCAGCCCCAGGAATGTGCTGCTTAGGCTGGATACTCCCCCACGGCCAACGTGTCCGCTCCCCTACACCCTTAACTATTAATAGGCAGCAGCAGCCTATAAAGCGCTCAGCCGATCCGCCTGTGGCATGTGCTGGCAGGACGTGACCCGGCCGCTGTGGTGCAGTGTAGGGCATATCCGGCACTGTCAGCACCATCTGTATATGAGGATGCATTCTGGAGGAAGGGGGCACACTTACCGTGTGGGCACTGTAGCTTATTCATAGAGTCCTAGGCACTGAGCAGGAAGGGGGCTCCTAGTCGGCCCTTAAATGCATTTATAGAGGGTGCCCCTAGTTACCTTTCATTGTCTTTACAGACTTAAATTGGGCATTAATTCAGATATAATAATATATTATACCATAACAAATCACAGCTTTACAGTTAAATGGCAACATATTAATAATAATCATAATAATAATAACAATATCAATATTATTAAATATTAATATTTTCTTTCGGTAGTTTGTTATGGTATATTATTATACAGAGATGACAGTATGTATATGTTGATTGGTCTGTAGGTAGTACCGCAATGATTTTATGGGAATTGCAGGGAGTTATATTTTTGCTCAAGGGGCATGGCCTAAAACAGTTAAAAAGATTAAGGCCAATGGCAGCTGTCCGCCTCCATGAGTGATAAAGAATCAAATGTTAGTGCAAGGGGTTAGGATTAGAGTTGAAGTTAGAGCTGGGTTTAGGCTTGCAGTTAGGCTTGGGGTTAGGGTTAGAGTTATATTATGTGTTACATTATGGGGTCCATTTACTATCATTAGCGCAGCAAGCCTGGCAGTACTGCGGGTAGTATTTACCAATACTTACTCCTCTGGCGAGGTCCCGCAATGGTGTGCGGGACTTTTGCCGGAGAAGTTCGGGTACGCTTAAATATTAAGTCCCGGCGCATGAGCAGTGACTAATTTTTGGGACTTGAAAATTTTCAAGTCCCAAAAGTTAAATTCAGTGCGCATGCACCGGAACTTAACTCCGGGGACAAAGAGACGCAGAGCACAGGACAGGTGAGTTAACTCTTTACTTTAGTAAACCTTTAGCATTGTTTATTTATTTATTGTATTTTTTAGTGATAAAAACACAGTAATTATTTTTGATTAATACACACACACACACACTGTGCATTCCTGTGGTCTCCCTATACATACCCCCTTTTACATAACAGCTATTAGGGGGAGGAAAAGGGGCATATAAGGGGAGACCATAGGAACACTTACCCTAACGCCATCATTGAAATTGGCACAGATATTTTGTAAATACAGCGATCAGCCGGCCCCGCATTCATTAGAGCGGGCCGGCGATCAAGGAAGCAATGCTAATGATCGCCATGGTTTCCATGGTGATCATTGCATTGTAAATGGCGATGCCTTCATTTTCAGGAGATAAAGACCGTTTTCAGGTGAGAAAACACCGTTTTGTAAATGGGTCCCTATGGATTGTGTTTGCTAAGCACTCTTATCGTCAGTTTAATGCGATAAAGTCTGTTTTCATGTAAATGTTCAAAGTATTTACATGAAGTTAAAAGCATTTACAAACCATGAATCTCCATGACAACATCGCAGCACCCTGCCAGCATGCCCTTCTAAATGTGAGCCGGCGCTTCATGATATTTACTAGAGTTAAAATACCGCCATCTGAGGATTGTGTTATTGAAAGTTTTCCAGCGGGCTCCCCATGTACTGCCCTTTTTCTCCCCCTAATAGCTATTATTAGGGGGAAGAAAAGGGGGTATATATATATATATATATATATATATATATATATATATATATATATATAGCTGCAATAATCACAGGGACCGAGTATAGAAGAGCATGGAGAAATATATAGCGACCCAAGAGATCAATTTTAACCCTCTCTAAGTGGAACCCAACCCGTTTATGGACCAGAATGGATACCCCTCTAGAGTGCGTGGTAAAGGGGGCATGGAACACACGACCTACCCATTGTCTTTTAAGGGAGAGCAATTTACTACCAGAGAGGTGGGTTTCAAGAAGACACACTATGTCAGAGTTATACGCTTTGGCCTGTTTTAAAACTAGAGACCTCTTGACTCTATCATTCAACCCACGGACATTCCAACTAACCAGGGTTAATGGAGTAGAGTTAGGGGGACAGCTAGAATAGACATGGTTGTTAAATAAAAAAACAATATTACTAATATACAATTTTTTTTTGTTTAAACTAACCCTTAAGCTAATTTTTACCCTAACCCTTCCGTTCCGTTCCGTATCCTAACCCTAGGATTCTCTTCCCTGCAGCCTAACCCTATGACTCCCTTCCCTGCAGCCTGACCCCAAGTCTCCCTTCTCCACAGCCTGACCATAAGACTCCATTTCCCGCAGCCTAACCCTAAGACTCCCCTCCCCCAACCTATCTCTAAGACTCTTTTCCCCACAGCTTAGCACTAAGACTCCCCTCCCCCAACCTATCTCTAAGACTCCTCTCCCCGCAGCCTAACCAAGACTCCTCTCCCCACAGCCTAACCCTAAGACTCCTCTCCCCGCAGCCTAACCCTAAGACTCCTCTCCATGCATCCAAACCCTAAGTCTTACCTTCTCCCATCCATTCCCTCCTCACAGCCTAACCCCAAGATTATCCTACTAAACTACATCCCCTCCCCTGCACTAACCTGTCCAGTTGTCGGGCACCATTGAGTTCAGTGGCCGGTCTGCAGCGTGATTTTCTAAATGGGGCCATTTTCCAAAATTCACAGCCAACAATTAGCTGCAACCCGTCTACAAAGATTGAATGAAGTCATGCGCATGCGCAGTGTTTTTTTTCCTTTTGAGGACTTAGAACAATTAATATTAGTAGATCTTATGAATGGCGTTACCAGGTTTGGTGCAAGGTGAGTCTGGTTCAGGTAAGTTCTGTTCATGAGATAACCATAAGTAAATAGAGCCCTATGAGTAGACCAAACTGAACATGGATATATTGCAATATATGTAAGTCATTTCTTTCTGCTATTGTTAATTCATGATCTGATGGCAGGATAACGGGTGGGTTTTGGTGTCCCTTAGACATTAATATAACTGCAGTTATGTGCAGTTTGCATGTGAAAAACCAACAATTTTTTTGATCTGTTTATGAAATATTAAGCGATGAGAGCAGGCAAACGGAACAGCATTTGTTACCATGTTTTTATTTAACTGCACAAAATGTCTCTGAAGTTATGTAATGCGCTTATCAAAGAAGGAATAGATTGGGAGGAATCACTGAAATGTCAAATTTGTTCCATATGTTACAGTAGCACTTTCATCTATGCTTGATGCGCGAAACTGGTGGAGAGAAAAGGTAATAGAATTATTCATGGGGCTTAAGTGGCATAATAAAGAACAATGGCAGAGAAAGAAGCGGTTTCTTTTTATGATAACTAATATGGTTCCTGAGATAATGGTGGGTACAAAGTGTCAGGGCATCTTGGCATTTAAATGCAGCCTAAGCGTCTATGGAGGGGACCCCAAGGATTTATGGTGCTCTGTCCCCCAAATAACTCTTATCAGACATGGATACCAAAATAATTGCAATATACAAGTGTTGATCCATGTTGTATATACTGGAGAAATGCAACATGGCAGATAGAATTACCTGTAGGTAGATATACAGCACTACCTACTGGTGCTGGAAATGTGAGCATCTATTGGTTATTGTGCTGCACACCCCTTGCTCGTACGTACTTTGGCTATTTTACGCTTGCCAAACCCTACCTTAACTTTTCAAAGCGTAATTACTGACGTACGTAAAGGCTACACGTACGTAACTGCCTAAGCACGCCCATACTGTACGATTTAAATGCCTCACCCCGCCTCCAAAGCGTAATTACGGGAGTCGTATGGATGTCATGCCCTGTCGTACGTAGACAAGCTGTTGATACGAGGCTGGAATGTACGTGGCGTAACATCTGGCAAGCGCATGTGCAGTAAATATTGGGTGATTTTACGTCAGCGGCTAGTGTAACATCGCTTGCGTATGTAGTTTAGGATCTGCCACAAATACTCAATAAGCTCAATATTGTATTAAAGGCACTACATTGGAAACTACTGAGAAGGAGAGGAGTCTAAGAGTCACTATTTTATGCCAATCAATGCAACAAAGTAATAAATAAAGCAAGTCAGATGCTTAATTGCATAGTGAGAGGAATAAGAAATGCCACTTTATAATCCATGGTTATGCCTTCTCCTGGGATACTTTCTCCATTATACCGCTTTCACATCACAAGCCTGCAATAACCTGGGATTCTGCCCTGACAATGTGTAGCTACCGGGGGGAGATTTGTTTACTATGTTTTACTATTGCCATAGAAATAGTTAACAAATACTCCAATCAGGTATCTTTGAGTGAGACCTTTCACATTCATATTTTGTAGAACAATTTTAGAAGTGTTTTGAACAGTAAACAGCTACATAATGTGGTATTATTAATGTGGTAATATATTCCTCTTGATCTCAAGATATGGAGGCATGCGGGCAGAGTTTTGCAATACAAATTCAGATCTCACTGCTGGGAACTGAGTCATAACTTTTCAGATAGGAGCCGAGGACTGAATCTACTGCTATCAATGATAGACTGCTTCTATGGCAGGAGAGCCGTTCTCTCAGCAGGAGGGAGAGCCTTGGGGGTGATTACATCCAGACAATTTCTCCCACAACACGACTACCACACATCATATTTGTTGTGCAGTAAGATGCTTGGGTGCATAAGGCACAAAAAATGCCCAATATGGACTAGAATCACCTTATTACCACAATGCAATAAACAAGCAATAAAGCGTGTTATCAGGGTCACAGCTACATCACTGAGTATCATCAGTATTATTTTATTGTACTTACATATAGCATGCCATAACAGATCCATTGTGTCATACAACGAGGGTAAACATGTAGCAGGATCTGGACTGCGTAGCTGGTGGCTTATCATATATCTGCAGATGTATGGAACGAATTCTCTGACTTTTATTTTAAAGATAGAAAATTATGGTTAGTCGCTGGGTAATGGCCAGAGAGCCAAGCCGTGTTTTGTATTTGTGCAAACTCCTCTTGCTTTGCGCACCTGCTTTATAATTACCTTATAGATTGATTTGAGCAACCTCCATCTTGGATATATATAGAAATTAATTACAGGTACCACCGGATCACCCAATAAACAAAAGGATCTAGAGTAAAAAACGTGCCCACAATAGGGGGAAATAATTCAGATTTTTGCTGCAAATGGATTGCCATTTTAAATAAATGCTCATTTGATTTGATGCTATTAGTAATCAATTAAACTAAATTAGAACTTCAAAAAATACAAACCAAAATGACAACTTTTGAATATGACAATAAAGCAAAATTTGCCAACACTGATTGGACAAATAAATTAAAAACAAAGGTGGAAATATACCAACAGGAACTAATTAAATAAAAAAAAAAATCCAAATTGGAAATAGTAAACGAAGACTACAGCAATTGACAGATGGCTAACTAAGACGGATGAACCTAAAAAGAACTAGACCATCTTGCACCAGGAGACTATTTGAGACAGAGAGCGATACATCTAATTCACAAAATTTACAAAAGTGAAAATTAAGAATTACCAGGCACATCCAACATTGTTACACAACATCCCCCTTTGGGGGTGCGAACAAGATCAAATTTAGATGGAGGAGGCACAACTGCCGAGACGGCCAGTGGCAGAGGCTCCAGAAGACAAAGAAGGAAGACTTAAGACAGGATCCTGACTTGAGTACCCCAGGCCACTAATGCATGCATGCACCCTTTCAGATGTTACGCTAGTGTTACAATAGCGTATGACTAGCGTATGATGCATCGTACGGAACATCATACAGAACATCCAGAAAGTGTGCAGGAGTCTGGACACGGTCCTTAGTTATCAACTTATCCAATAAAATTTTAACCAGCACGGAAACAAGAATTCTCAACAAAGGGTTGTTCTTACAAACATCATAAATTCACGTGGATAATAGACACAATGGGACGGATCTTTTAGACCGCATATACGCAATCTACGTATCGAAACGATACGCAGATTACGTACAATAGCTACTACGCATGCGCAGTAGCTACTGTTTATTGAACTACGTCCATCTATGGAAGACGGACGTAGTTCTGGATCCGACCCAATGCGCCTAGAAAGACAGCTGAAAATCAAAGAATATTTTAATAAGAAACAGGCCAGCAAATATTCATGACCACAATTCAAAAACAAGTAAAAATTTGACCCATTGTCAAATAATTCTTCCATAAAGAGCTTTACTAGATTACTAGTAGTAAGCACAGAAGACATATCTGAAAACTGGATCAGGAATAACCTCACCAAGCCTCACTTGAAGAAGCAAAAGCCTTAAAAGACCTGAGTAAAGACCACTCCATTATCATAACATTAGCTGACAAAGGGTGAGCCATTGTGATCCAAAACACAACGGATTATATACAAGAACTTGATCGACAAATCGTAGACAAAAATGTTTACCAACTATTACTCATTGATCCCACAAACGACTTTAAAGTGGAAATTGAAACCATTATCCTTCAAGCAAAAGAAGACAAATTGGTTAATAACACTACAGCCGAATTTTTGACTGCGCCGTTTCCGATAAAACCTGTATTATATAGTGTACCTAAAGTACACAAGGATTTCATTAATCCTCCTGGCCGACCAATAATATCTGCACAGGCGTCACATTACCAAAAAATAGCAATTTGGCTGAATCATCACCTACAACCGGTGGTTCAAAATGTAAAATCCTTCTTGAAGGACACCACAGTTTTCATCACCCCATAAACGAGGCATCCAAGCAGTAAGGGAGGTCATTACAGGCAACGATTTCTACAAAGTCATGTGACCTTTTTCTCAAGATGCTGCACCTCACAAACACAATTATTTCTTATTCAATGCCAAGTATGATCTGCAACTTACAGGTTGCGATGAGGTTGAATGTGGCCCCATTATTTGCAAAACATATATATGACCAAATATGAACAAGAACATCTTTATGAAGATCAACGTTTCCAAGAAAATTGTATAGTCTACACCCGCTACATAGACGATTTGTTTATGCTATGGAAAGGTGAGCCTTCCACATTTATTTCTTTATTAAAAGAGCTCAATGCATTCCCAACCCCTATCAGATTCGAAGTCTGGTAGATTCGGTTGACGTCCCCAAAAGGAAAGAAATCTACCATTACCTCAGTTGTACCTCCACACACGTGGTTTATCTCATTAAATGCCTGTGTGGTTTATGCTATGTGGGAGGAACTAAAAACAATTTAATGCATGGCGTTGAACACAGGTCAGTGATACCGGCTGCAATTGAAGGAAAATCAAGTGAAACAACGTGTAGCCAGACACTTTGCTGAAAATAAACACAGCGGGCCGTATCCACACCTAAGAGTGAGTTAGGTGGGGACAGATCTGCAGCTAACTCACCCGTCCTGCCCCTTAAGAGTGCCATAGGGCTACCTTATGTTACCATGCATAGTTTCCATCTTAAGAAGAAAAGTAAGCACGGACATTGGGCTAGATCCTGACCCACGCGCATCATACGGACGTGCAAGGTCATTAGGTACGGTAGCGTAACAGGGAGTGCACGCCTCCTGTACTCCCCATTCAAGGTAGTAAAATGTGGACACTTTCAGTACGTGTCCAGATTCCTACCTTAAAATTTACAACTTGTCGAAATTGGGCTTCCCCCGCCCCGTCCCCTCATTTAAATGCCTATCTCCGCCTATATGGCAGAGATACGGCAAACGTAACCTGCTGGCCGGCCCCTTTTGTACCGGCTGGCGTACACAGAACGCTCGCGTAGCTATGATGAGTGCATGCACGCAGCGTACGTAATACCCCTGTCGGCCGTAGCCCAGGATCTGGGCCATTGCCTCTCCACGCCTCCCACCCGCCCTCCCCGGCTAATCTAATCTAATCTAATCCCTCCCACTTCTACCTAAACACTCCTCGAGGCGGCTTAAGGCTGCCTCTTTCTAACTAAACTACTCCGGAGGCAATCTACGTACCTAAGCTTCTTAGGTGTAAATATGGCCCAGCTTAGCGACTTTCCAAGAGGTGGTGATTTAAATCTTCTCCGGTGTGAAACAGATAGGATATACCGTTTAAACTCGATTATCTCATTTGGACTCAATGAAATGACTTACGTTTCCTGCTTCTTATGAATGTTTCCTGCTCCTTATGAACTCTCTTAATTTTAGTCTTACGTCCTTCCTGGGGGGTTCACTGTGTTTATCTATGGATTTTGTTCCACCCAGTTGGGGATCAATGACCATCCAATTTCAGGTCACCCGGAGAGCAGGTATTTTCCCTGCCGTATGTTATGTTATACCATACAGGATTACATTCATTCCCTGGTAGCCCTCTATTTAAACAGCAGAGGATTTATATGCATATAAGTTCTCATACACCCCTGGCATTTTTTGTTCCTTCTGTGTCTAAGATATAGAACATGTCCTTTTATTGAAATGGACATCAAGTCTGTTCCTTTAATATGCCACGAGAACTTGCTGTCATTTGCCAATTATAGCCTCTTTAACCTGGTACAACAAAGCTGCCAGTTCATATTTATGGCTCCATTGTTTCCCTGCCCTGCGATTTTCATTACTAATATGTTCAGGACGTTTAAATCACTGTATATTAAGTGAACAGCACAGATCACGCTGTCACTTTACTGATTGTGTACTGTGATTACCTTGGCTACAGAGTCGATGCCCGGTGACGTCATTCCAGCATGATGCGGCCAATGCGTCCTGGACCACCAACTGGTGACAAGCTAACCCACAATGGCCCAGATCCAGAACAACGCTTCTGTGCGAATTTACGCCTGGCGGACATGTAAAATTGCGATTTTGTATGTACTGCGCATGCGCAAGCCAGATGATACGTAACGTAACTCTGAGCGTATGGGTCATTCACGTATTTGTGGTGTAAAGGCGTGCCATTTTTACGTTAACCTAAAAGTACGTCTACATTACGCAATGTAGGCGGGGGTTTTCATTTAAAGTGTACAGTATGGGCGTGCTTAGCTGCATAAGTCCACGTTGCCTATCTGTACGAGTGCGGACGATAGCGGTTACGCGGCCAAAAGTTAAGGTAGGGTTTGAAAAGCAGAAATCGGTCAAAGTACATACATTCAAGGGGTGTGCCTAGGGGAGTGTATAGAAGGGACGCACGCGTAAATACACTACGCTAGTAAACGGTATGCAAGCTGAGTTCTGGATCTACCCCAATGTTTGGGGGTAAGTTATAAATTTCACAAGTTTATTCACTTTTGTTTTTTATATCCCGGAAGACAGTTTTTCATTAAACAAAAACATTGTAAAGAAGGTGTTGTATGTTTACTTTTCTTTACAGTTTTCCAATATTCCCCATCATGTTTCTCCAGTCTCCCAATATTCCCCATCATGTTTCTCCAGTCTCCCAATATTCCCCATCATGTTTCTCCAGCTCCCAATATTCCCCATCATGTATCTCCAGCTCCCAATATTCCCCATCATGTATCTCCAGCTCCCAATGTTCCCCATCATGTTTCTCCAGTCTCCCAATATTCCCCATCATGTTTCTCCAGCTCCCAATATTCCCCATCATGTTTCTCCAGTCTCCCAATATTCCCCCATTCAACTGTCTCCAGCTTCCTATTCATGTCTCTCCGGCTTCCCAATATTCACCACCGTATCTCCAGCTCCCAATATTCCCCATTCTTGTCTCTTCAGCTCCCAGTATTCCCCATTGTGGGCCGTATGCAGACAGATCACCCGTCCTGCCCCTAATTCATCTCCTTTTTTAAGGTACCTTATGGTACTTACAAGTGCTATTGGGCTACCTTATCTAACCGTGCGTAGTTTCCTTCTTAAGAAGGAAACTATGCATGGACGTTGCCTCTCCCCGCCTAACCCCCACCCTCCCCAGCTAATCTAAATCCCTCCCACTTCTACCTAATCATTCCCCAAGGCGTCTTAAGGCCGCTTCTTTTTAACTAAACTAAACTCTTTAAAGACTGCACAGAGGCAATCTATGTACCTAATTGGTATGTAGATTGCGTAAATGACCTACTACACATGTGTAGTAGGTAATTTCGTAGAAATATGCACCCAAGAAGCAGAAGCATTTTAGGAGTGAATACAGGCCTGTGTCTCCAGTTCCTAGTATTCTCTATTCATGTCTCTTCAGCTCCCAGTATTCCCCACCGTGTCTTCAGCTCTCAGTGTTCACCAATAATGTCTCTCCAGCCTCCCAATATTTCCTATTCATGTCTCTCCAGTTCCCCGTATTCCCTGTTCATGTCTCTTCAGCTCCCAGTATTCCCCACCATGTCTCCAGCTCCCAATATTACCCATTCATATCCCTCCAGTCTTCCAATGTTTTCCATTCTTATCTCTCCAGCCTGCTAATGTTCCCCATGTGTGTCTCTCCAGTCTCCCAGTATTCCCTATTGATGCCTCTCCAGTTCCCAATATTCCCCATACAAGTCTCTCCAGCTCCCAATATTCCCTATTCATATCTCTCCAGTCCCCCAATATTCCCCAATCATGTCTCTCCAGTCTCCCATTATTCTCCATTGATGTCTCTGCTGACAGTGACATCCTCTGTTTGACATTTTACTGATGCTGTTGCTAAGCAATGGCGAAGCAGAGTTGAGAAGACAGTCACTAATTTTAGCATGTGACAGAGAGTGTAGGACAGGACAGGTGAGTAAACAACCCTTAAAGAGGTGCAACTGGACAGCGCCCGCCTACGTGTCCTGGCCCCCTGTTCGCCCACTCTGCTCAAACAGGTCAAGAGCCAGAAGATGTCTTGGACAATGTAATGTACACTGACTGTACACAACAGATCCAGAATTAAGAAATTCCACCTACTAATGTATGTGGTGTATGTAAGTCAGCTGTGAATACATATATTTACGCATTGGAACACAGCCGTCTGATGATGCATTCCATGCGGATTCAATCACCCCTTGGGGGGTTGGGCCAATCACCATGCCTACAAGATACACTGGATGGGTGGGCAGAGCCATTTACATTTTTCAGTAAGGGCTTACCTACAATTCAGTAGCTTGGGGTCCCCAATGGAGACTAAAGTACAGGTTTAGAACTTAATTCTGTATGGATCCCAGACATTATAACTTACCACCGTAAATAAATGTGACATGTTTTACATGTCACACGTGACACGTCACACTATGAGTGGTGGGAGTTGTTGCTGTGAAATGGTTCTTAGAGACAGCCAAAAGCTAATTTTTACTTGTCTCTAGCCAATCGGCATACAGTACATATAGTATCGTCATCTCCTCCAGAAACACACAATATTGTGCAGGGTGCCCCAACTGTCTATTTTTTCCTTTTATTAGCAGACAGCACAGTTGCTGATATTCATTTTTGGACAACTTAGGAACAAATTGCAGCCCTTAATGAGTTGTTTGGATTGCAGAAAAAAGCCTGTCACTAACACTACTGTAAGTCAGAGCCCTGCAAAGGGAAATGAATATTAATTTACAAGGCACATCAAAAATGATTTGCCTTGTACAATGTATTCTACGTATATCTATGTACACACTGTACCAACTCCTCTAAAATGGCAGCACCAGAATATAAACCCCTAAGCCCCCATACTGCCAAGATTTAGAATGCAGCCAAGTGTTTAAGGACCTTTATGCTTAAACAGCTTTCAGTTTCTCTAAAACTGGTCTATTGTATATATAACTGGTGTAATGCATATATAACTGCTGTATATATAACTGGTGTAATGTATATATAAGTTGTGTATTGTATATATAACTGGTGTATTGTATATGTATATATATAACTGGTGTAATGTATATATATATATATATAAGTTGTGTATTGTATATATAACTGGTGTAATGTGTATATAACTGGTGTAGTGTGTATATAAGTGGTGTATTGTATATACTGTATAACTAGTGGAATGTATATATATAACTAGTGTATTGTATATAAAACTGGTGTTATATATATATATTATATATATAATTCCATCTAATTGTAACAATAATGATTCTTTGTTTTTTTATCTCTGTAATTATTAGTAAACAATAAACGAACCTGTACCAAATCCCCTGTTTATAAACCCGTTTTAAAGATTAATAAATAAATAAAAAACCCGTTTTTACTTATATTTAATTATCTTTTAGTTCTAGCACTTTATAAATAAAATATTATGCACTTTCAACTGTAGCCCACCGGGATATTCATAAGAAATAGAAAATGAAATAAACAATTGAACACTCTTGTATCCTTTTGGACCAATGTACACAGACCACGGAGATACCTGCCACTCAAGCTTAATTAAGGATCTGAATCCCGGAACTTACAGCTGAAACCACTGTAAACTACAAACAGACCGGATACTTCCTATAAAAGACCAGAAACGACATCGCATCTTTATCATTCCTTTATCCCTGATGAAGTCGCAAAAGGCTTAAACTGCTGAGACGAAACGCGTAGGATGTAAAAGGAACACTCTCACTATTTCTGCAAATACCCCGGAGAGACCAGGAACCGACATCTCATCGTGCCCACGTATTTGAGTGGATCAGCCGCGGGCACTGAGGAGGCCGTTTGAATCCTGGGACAGAAGGGATTGCAGATAAGACAATTGTTATATCTATGCCTATTTATTACTGATTTTTGGTACGCATGCCATTTTTAAACTGTTTTTGGTTATAGTAAAAATCTTTTAAGATAATACGCTATGGTCTGGGCGTTCTCTATCTTTTTCTTTTAAAGTGCAGTGGAATACTTTGGAAGACAGTGCAACAAAGTGTCATTTTTTGTAACTATACGAACAAAAAACGACAGACAACATCTTTATTAAAAACAACGTTTATTACAACTAGAAACTTTAAATATTCTCCACTTGGCGCACAGTCTGATATCCCTATAAACATTTGCTAACAACCCAGCCTGCCTCACCAGACAGTCTGACCAGAACGTTGCAGCCCTGATTAATTCAGAGAGGGAGAAGAATTTTTTGCATCATTTTTTCATCCAAACAATTACAAGTATAAGTAACAAGGTTTTGGCGCTGATCCCTCTTTCTTTTAACTATATCTATATCTATCTATCTATCTATCTATCTATCTATCTATCTATCTATCTATCTATCTATCTATCTATCTATCTATCTATCTATCTATCTATATATATATACAATGACAATATAAAGATGACAATAATATTCAAAAATATTTTATATTAATCTTTAAAATAGCTTATGTTATAGCATTTACTTTTAAACTCTACATGTCCGTTAATAGCTAATAACAAGTTGTAGACTGAATGTCGTCTACAACAGGAGGTCAAGGTTTAGATGATTGTATAACAGTGTTAAAACAATTTACTTTGAGATACAACCTTCAGACCAATTTAATGTTCTTGGCTATCTTTATTCAATCAATGGGCATCTATCATTCATTGTCTTATAAAATCACTTTTACATACCATTGTGTTAGAACTCTGCAGCTAAATACTAACTGAATTAGAACTGTGGATAGAAGCTTTTTTTGATGTCTGCATTGCATTTCCAAATATAGAAAAACATTTTATTTGTGTGTCTGATCATTTTACCCATATTCCGTATAACTGTAATTTTAAAAGTTATATAAAAATATCTATAAAAAGTTTTCACGAGGATTTTGAACCTAACATTGTAGTCCTTAACAAAAAACTGGATAGAATGGAGACAGAGGTAAGAAAAACTAAAACATATAAATTTAGAAGAGATAGATTGGATTGGATTATTGACAGAGTAAAAGATTGGAAGAAGGATAAAAAAGACACAATAAAATTCTGGCCACAGAGACCAAAGAAACACACTTATTGGGAAAAGACAACTATAAATTACCCACAGAGGAATACAAGAAAGGAAGAAGTATTGCAACCAAACACTTCAAAATATAATGGACCTAGAGAGGAGGAGCCTCTGGGGGAAAAATCAACCATTAGGAAAAAAGAAATAGAGAATGTCCCTGGAAACAATAAGGAATTTAATGGAACAAGGAGAAAAGAACCACTACCATGGACAAGAAACAATAAAAAGCACTATGAGAATGAAACAGATAGCGATAATGATTTTTTATCCACAGCTGCACACTTCAAGGAAATACGACGGAAAAATCTAATGGAAGAGAATATAAAAAAAGCATCCCCTATGAAAAGAAGATATCAAGAAGAAGAAGAGGAAGAGGAACAAGAGCAGGAACTAGAAGGAGCATCATATCAACAAAAGAAAAAACCTACAATGTAGATCCACAAGAGTGTGGTATTTTTAATCTTTCAAATTACAAACTTGAAAATTCGGACATCTTACTGTTAAGTAAAGGCTTCTCTTTTGCACCCACAAGTAAGGCAAACAAGTTTGAAATGTTTATAGATCTTAATAAGTTTATAAGAAAACTAACTTTGAAAAGACATTTCGCTAGAAAAGAAACTGTTATTATTAAAAACTTTGAGGAAGAAATAAACAAATCAGGTCTGAAACGTCCCTCTAAGTACTACCCCCTTGAATCTAAAAGTAGCCAAATAGATATTTTTTACAATTTAGTCAAGAAAGACTTTGAAGAAATGGCAATACCAAGTTCCAGCAATCTCTCCAAGGAGGAAAAATTAGCCCTGAAAAAATTACAAACGAGAGACGACTTGGTCTTCAAGCAAGCTGACAAAGGGGGAGGCCTGGT
>WWET01000632.1:579077-590445 GCA_011038615.1 Limnodynastes dumerilii
ATAATAGTATTAGAGATGAGAGGTGATAAGTAACAGTGTAATAGTAACGCTGGTCAGTATCTGTGTAATAATATAATAATAATAATAAATAATAATAATAATATATAATGAATGTACAGATGTTGGCTCTATAAGCCCAGCATACAGAAATGGCACTGTACTCTGTCAGTTACATGCAATTACATGAAATATAATTACTCATACTGAGGCAGTTCTTATTAAGACCTGGGCTGAACTTGCCATGAACCCTCCTGTAGATTGCGTCTGCATATAACAGAGGTGTAGAAAGTAGAGAGTGTGAAAGGATTATGTACACTACCTCCCCCTCGCCTGTCTCTCTTTCATAAATTACTACACTGCCGAGCTATGCAATTCTTCCAGCCATTCCCCAGAAAACCATGAAAAAGAACATTTACACTCGCATGACATAGAAAAAAAACCATGCAGACCTCAACGTATCTGTGACATTCATGCGGTTTATGCAGGACCTTTATACCTGGCTGGAAATGCATTTATACATCTGTTGACATTCTAAAACGAATTAAAAAAACAAGCTAAATTCAGGGGCAGGTATAAAATAAAGGTTCCTTTGTCTGCCTCAAAGATCATTGAAATTCATACACAACAGGATGTCTCTTTAGCTGTTTTTGTGGGAAACAGATGATTATTTTGGCAGTGTTGTATATGCTGGTGATAGAAACCTACAACAGATTTGCCATGATAGAATTCCTATTTTCTATCAGCCATGAAGACACAAAGAAACGAGGGGATAACTGGAAATACTCTTAGGTAGATTCACTAAACGTTTGTTACTGATAACTGGGCAGCGTTGCCCATAACAACCAATCAGATTCTAGCTAGGATTAGATAGACACTTTGGGGCTGGATGAGATGGCCCTCTAGCATGAGTGGTGGGCCCAGATGTAAGGCTATACTTGAGTCCCCTCCACCTCCTCATTGTTGGTGTATGTTGAAAGTCTTGCAAGTTGATGGCCATATCCTCATTTAAGAATGACAGGCGGTTTACGGAAATTGCCTTTCTGTGTGTACTGTGCATCGCAGTTCAAAGGAATTCTGCGCGGAATTCAGTCTCCGCTCGGCAAATGTATGGAATCTGCTATCAGTTCTGAATCCAGTCCGATGACATCATCTCATAAGACTATCACTGTAGGCCCAGTAGTATCACCAGTAGTGCTGTCCCTGGCTATACATGACCATTAACCTTAGTAATAAGTTATATGCTCCATAAAAAAATCAACCCCATAATACAACTCTATAGACCCCTGAAACCTAGGATTGGCCCTGGACATAAGTGTCTTGAAAAATAGTCACTCCTAGGGGCACTAGTGAGTGACTCCACTTGAGTAGTTTCTATTTTAGTGCTGTCAATTTTATATACAGCATTTTTTGAGTCCCAAAAGGATGATTGGCTTTCACCGGCACTAAACTGTAGCTGCCAGACTTACCCCACATGGTGTGTCTCCCTTGGTGCATATCTTTAAGTCATCTGCAAAAAGGCCATGCTCTTTCCTAAATACCAGACGCAATGGGCCAGATCCTAAACTACGTACGTGAGCGATTTTACGCTAGCCGCTGACGTAAATTCGCCCATTAGTATTTACTGCGCATGCGCACGGCCATGTTAGGCCACGTAACTCTGAATGTACGTACCAGCCACGTATCAACAGCGTAACTAAGAACAAAGGGGCGTGACATCTATACGACACCCGTAATTACACTTCGGAGGCGGGTTTAGGCATTTAAATCGTACAATATGGGTGTGCTTAGGCATTTACGTAAATGAAGCCTTTACGTATGTCAGTCGTTACGCTTTGACAAATTAAGGTAGGGTTTGGCAAGTGTAAAACGGGCAAAGTGCGTACGAGCGACGGGAGTGCCTAGGGGAGTGCATAGAAAATACGCTATGCGATGAAACATAACTAGCATTTAGGTCTGGATCTACCCCAATGTCACTAATAGCGATATTAAAGAGCACTGGTCCAAGCACAGATACCTTATGCAGACTTAATAACGCAAGACCGCTTGCAAGTAACTTCTGCTCGCACCAGATGTTACGCATCAGATCTCATTGCGTTTGGAACTGTGTGCCATGCACAATGAGATCGGTATATCGGGGTGGTGTATGCATTTCGCTTGCCAAAATCCCAAAAGTGGGCAGGATTAGGCATGCAGAACAGCTGCTTTGGGCGGCGTTTACGGGTTCCCTGCGGATCTGTGTGCGTAAAGACACAGATCCGCACAGAAAAGTTGAGGTTGCTTTAAGGACACGGAAGAGTCCATCTTTACGCATGACAGAGGGGAGTGGCAGAGGAGTTCACTCCCCTGTTCCGTGCGTTGTTCCAGACTTACGCAGGTACGTGCCATGCGCAGAGGTCTGGAAACGGGCATTGGGGAACTGAACTAGTAACTTTTCCATTCTATGCTACTGTGCGAATTTACACCTAGCGGACACGTAAAATCGCGAATTTGTATGTAGTGCCTATGCGCACGACAGATGAGACGCTACGTTACGTAATGTAACTCTGAGTGTATGGGAGATTCACGTATTAGTTGCATAAATTAGTACGTGTGGGCGTGCCCATTTTACGTATGTCAAAAGTACGTCAAAAATACGCAATGTAGGCGGGGGTTTTCATTTAAAGTGTACAGTATGGGCGTGCTTAGCTGCGTAAGTCCGTGTTGCCCATCCGTACGTGTGCAGACGACAGTGGTTACGTGGCCAAAAGTTAAGGTAGGGTTTGGAAAGTGGATATTGGTCAAAGTACGTACATTCAAGGGGTGTGTCTAGGGGAGTGTATAGAACATACGCACGCGTAAATACACTACGCTAGTAAACGGATTGCAAGCGGAGTTCTGGATCTACCCCTATGTTCTCAACGGGCTGGATCCAAACTTAAGTAAGTGCTTGAAATGAGTTACTCCTGGGCTAAACCATGTTGATTGCAGGGGAGTAATATTTTATTTGTTGCAAACAGTATTGGAGTTGAGAGGTGATGTTCCCTATCCCAAGTCTAAATAACAGTGTGATAGTAAAGCTGGTCAGTATCTGTGTGCAGTAAGTAATTCAAAGATATATCCCTGCATGCAAAGAATACAATTAACTTGACTCCCCTTGCAATCAACAAGGTTTAGCCCAGGAGTAACTAATTTCAAGCACTTAAGTCTGGATCCAGTCCAAAATCCATAGATAAGAAGCATCAATATTAATGTAATCCTCTCTTCTATGTAGTTTAGGATTTAGGTGGAGGCCTTAATTATATTATAAACTAAGCTGAATTTTATGCAGACAGAAAATGAAAAATAAAATAAATTTTTACCCCCTTGTATTACAAAATGTTTTGTCCTTTTTGTTTTCTCCTACTAAATCCTCCCCTATATGAGCATTCTCCTTATCAGAGCTATAAAAATAAATATCATGGCTGGAATTTTTCGTTCCTATGAACATTCCAAAATCTTCACGAAAAAATCTGCAAAGAAAAACATTTTGTTTTGGGTGCGGTGTTGTTACTTGTGTACCAGGCGTTGTAACTTGTGTACCAGGCGTTGTAACTTGTGTACCCAGGCGTTGTAACTTGTGTACCAGGCATTGTATCTTGTGTGCCAGGCGTTGTTACTTGTGTACCAGGCGTTGTCACTTGTGTACCAGGTGTAGTTACTTGTGTACCAGGCTTTGTAACTTGTGTGCCAGGTGTTGTTACTTGTGTACCAGGCGTTGTAACTTGTGTACCAGGCATTGTAACTTGTGTACCAGGCGTTGTTACTTGTGTACCAGGCGTTGTTACTTGTGTACCAGGCATTGTTACTTGTGTACCAGGCGTTGTAACTTGTGTACCAGGCGTTGTTACTTGTGTACCAGGCGTTGTAACTTGTGTACCAGGCCTTGTAACTTGTGTATCAGGTGTAGTTACTTGTGTACCAGGCTTTGTAACTTGTGTGCCAGGCGTTGTTACTTGTGTACCAGGTGTTGTTACTTGTGTACCAGGCCTTGTAACTTGTGTACCAGGCCTTGTAACTTGTGTGCCAGGCATTGTAACTTGTGTAGCAAGCGTTGTAACTTGTGTACCAGGCGTGGTTACTTGTGTACCAGGCCTTGTAACTTGTGTACCAGGCCTTGTAACTTGTGTACCAGGCGTGGTTACTTGTGTACCAGGCATTGTAACTTGTGTACCAGGCCTTGTAACTTGTGTACCAGGCATTGTAACTTGTGTACCAGGCCTTGTAACTTGTGTACCAGGGTTGTAACTTGTGTACCAGGGTTGTTTGGATAATATTGGGATAACAGGGAAAAGGTGTTTAGTATAGTTACAACGGCTGTGGTGTTAAATGATCTCATGTAACTTTCCTAGGATTTTTGAAAAGGAGATAAATAACATAATAATACTCACCCTAGCAATCGGAAAATGCCCCCTTTTCGGAAGCTTATATCTGTGTTGCACTGTAAAAATCTGTTTTGTAGTATTTGCATATGGACCACAAATACTGAAGAGTTTTCATTTTAAACTGTAATTTAGCTGAGCCAGGAAAAGTCCCCTCTCAGCACTAATTCTCTTTGTACATTATGAGCCTGATCAGAACTGGGATGTAAGCCCAATGTCATATCGTATTTCTGTGTTCTCTCCCACCGCCATGGCCAAAACAGAAGCAATGCAGACCTGAATATAACTCGCTGCCGAGACCACCTGCACCAGCTACAGGGCAGGTCTAAGATGACCGAGGTCTAGGTCTGACAGTCCACACAGAAGTGAAGACATCTAATATCCTCCCCTTGCGTGTCTTCAGTCATCCAAACCCCCCTTATGTGTCTCCAGCAATCAAAATCTCCCACCCCTCCCTGTGTGTCTCCAACCATCCCCTCCCTTGTGTACACCAGTCATCCAACATCCCTCCATTATATGTCTCCAGCCTTCCAATATTTTCCCCTTGTGTGTCTCCAGTTATGAAATCTCCCTCTCTTATGTCTCCAGCCATAATGTATCTCCTAGTAAAACGAAAAAAGGGGAAAAACTCCTATTTAATGAGTCACTGACACATCTAATGAGGCGAGGAAAGCTGACCCTAATAACGCTAGTGGCCTCACGGCCACAAGTGCTCAGATAGGTATGAGAAAAAAGACTTAGCGGATGGTAGAAGCGGCTCCTCCTGTGCACTGCGGTAGTGACCCACGTGTCGCTTGGAAACACCAACGCGCGTTTCGCCTGACTGTGGGCCTTTGTCAAGGTGTAAATAAGAAGAGCTACTGCAGATTTAGGTAGGGACTTCTACTGCCCGGAAGAGTGAAGCGTGACCATGAGGCCACTAGCGTTATTAGGGTCAGCTTTCCTCGCCTCATTAGATAGTTGTTATGCTTCATTAACCTCGAAGGATATATCCTCTAAGTGCTCATAGGATTTATTTTGTAACCCTGTAAAAATGATACAATTTTTGCAAACAATTATTATGCTATTTGATATGGCTATTTGTTACATTGTATAACTGGGTATGTTTATTTGAAACAGGTGTCTATAACCTCTGAAATGCTTTCTTATGAATAGCGGTTCATATATTTCGCCTAAGTCTTTTTCAATTAGACCATTTTTAATATGTTAACAATAAAGTTGATTAATTTACATTTTTATATTTGCCTATCTGACTTTGCTTGAGATTGGAGTGTGCGTTAGTAATCATCCCTTTCTCCATTATGTGTCGGTGACTCATTAAATAGGAGTTTTTCCCCTTTTTTCGTTTTACTTAAGTATACTCTATGGTGATGCAAAGCAGCACCTCCTTTTCCTGACACACTAGAGATTTTTTCATGCAATTATACGGCTAGTGCGGTACACTTTTCTATTATAATGTATCTTTCCCCTTGTGTCTCCAGTCATCCAATTTCCCCTCTGCCAGTGCCTTGTCTGTCTCCAAACATCCAATCCCCAACCTATCTTTTTAAAACCCCTCATATAATGGTTTTACTCCTCTGTGTGTGAATGACAGTGACCTGACCTTAAGTCATGCCAGCAGCACACTAAAGGAAGCTGCAGGACAGGCACTCTATGAGAGGTGTGGGTCCCTGCTAAGAACAGTCCTATTTCAATAGGGCCGTTCTCTCCCAGGCAGTTTTGAACTGGCTGGGATATCGATTGCTTATGCCTCGATGAGGCATAGCAATCGATCCACGGAGCACCGAACACGGTGCTCCGAAAGGTAAAGCTAACCTTCCCTTCCCCGCAGCCTGACCCTAAACCTCCCGTCCCCGCAGCCTGACCCTAACCTTCCCTTCTCTATAGCCTAACCCTAAGACTCCCCTTCCCGCAGCCTGACCCTAACTCTCCCCTTCTATGGCCCTAACCCTCCCTTCCTAAGAGCCTAACCCCCCCCCCCTTTCTTCCTAACACGAAAAGTCCCTGGAGAGGTCCCTGGAGAGAAGTAACTTTCGGCCGTCTCTATTTCTGAAAGGAGCCTTCGTTGTGGGGACTGCAACCGCCCTATGAGTCTTAGCTGACAGTGGTTGTCCTCCAATGGGCTGCACAGACTTTCTGATACCTGTTATTGGCGACAGTGCAGCAGTGTCAGAAAACCTTTACAGCCCATCAGAGGAGAGCTGGGACTGAAAGCTGGATATCACAATCAATGTGTTGCTCAGGTCTGGCCAGGTGGAGCACCTGGCTAAAAGGCCCTGGGGAGAGCACTGGGGACATGCGTATTTCCACCTATAGATTTCACACTTAAGTGTGGATCCGGTCCACTATGACTAGTAGCATTGATGGTCAGGGGGCGTGGCTTCAAGGAGCGATTTGCATAAGTGCGTCATTAAACCTCATCCTCATTCCAGCACCTTCCTCTCCCCTCCTTGATTTCCTGGACACAGAAAGTTCCATCCCTGCTGAATCCCCTCATTTACATTTGATTCTAGGGTCTAGATTTACTAAACTTCTCAAAATTAAAAATGGAGATGTTGCTCATAGCAGCCATTCAAATTCTAACTGACATTCTTTCTTATGTAAGAGGTTTATTAAATCAAGCCCCTAAATCTACCTCCCCCCCGCACCCCCTGCCAATCTCCAGGGTTCTCCCAAGGTGCAGCTTTGCTATTTTGTATTTTTTGCTATTGATCCCTGGATTATCCCCATTGTTTTTTTTTACTGACCAGTCACTTGTGAAGTAATTATTGTACAACTGACTTCTTTCACATCAGTAACATATTACTTTAGATTTAAACATTATGAAGTAGTTATAATCCTGAGTCATGTTAATTATGAGGAGATGTGTAACCAGACGTCACACATTTACAGGAATAACTGTCAGCTTGTGGTTTCTGCTGAAAAACAAAACTCCACCAAACATCACCTGCTGCCCTAAGGTTAAACTGTTTAACAGTTTTCCTCATCACAGGTCTTAATGAATAAATAGCTAAGACAATGGACAATGCACCATCCCTGAACCTCCCTTCTCCATGCAGAAAGTTATTAAGAATAATGGTAAGGAGAAGAGGCAGATGCCGAGGGTACAACAAGGTTTAGGGGAGCAGAGAAAGAGACACTAAATATAGGGCTCTATTTACTTACCTTCCTCGTTCCCTGTGAATAAGGCTGCATCAGGCTCACTTATCCTGGCAGCTTCGTTGACAGTATTTACAAATACTCACCCCTCCTGCGATGTCCTGCGATGAGCCGCCAGGTCCCCGCAGTACTTCTCATTCATACGAAGCATGAATGAAGTACTGCACATGAACAGTAGCTCTCAATCGGGACTTAGAAAAATTTCAGTACCGTCATGAGAAACACTGCACATGCGCAGGACTTGAGAAACACTGCACATGCTCAGGACATGAGAAACACTGCACATGCTCAGGACATGAGAAACACTACACATGCGCAGGACATGAGAAACACTGCACATGCGCACTGCTTCTCTTTAGGCACTTTGAAATTTTCCCAAGTCCTGACATGAGAAACACTGCGCATGTGCAGTATATTCATGCCGGGACTGGACAGCTGCAGCCCGACGGGTCGCCCGGACAGGTGAGTTATAATATTTATTTATATTTTCTAATGTTTTTATGTTGTTTTTTTTTAAGTTCTACATTTTTTTTTTTTATACTCCGGCAGTAATTCTGATGGTCTCCCCATACATACCCCCCTTTTCCTCCCCCTAATAACAGCTATTAGGGGGAGGAAAAGAGGGATGTATGGGAACATCACCGGAATACTTACCACTGACGTCAATCTGAGCTGGCGCTAGTCTGACGCCTGGAGCGGGAGTGTAAAACTCTGCTGCCGCATTTTGTAAATATGATAGACTTCATTTTAATGTGATAGGGCCAGTTTTGAAGTGAAAACTGTCCCTATCGCATTAAAATGATCTAAATCTAAATAGAGCCCATAATCTTTGTTTACCTCCTTCAGCTAAGAGAACAGAGGCAACGACTTAAGTTTGAACACTGAAAATAGGCACATGACTTTTTGTGAGTGGAATATTTCCGCATGTGCGTGGACAATACTTCCAGTACTGGGGGCGTATTCTGAGATACGTTTTTTACGTGAAGTTGCGTGCGTATTTTTAGGTATGTTTTAACTGCGCATGCGTAGTAACTTTATTTACGTAAGTAACCTAGAATATACGCACGTAAGTGCTTTAGGCACAGACATGTGAATCGCACTTTGGGACATACGTACGGAGGGGCGGGGTTGAAATACGTACCTGAAAAGTTACATGAAAGAGGGTGGGGGGAGGCATTTAAATGAGTCTTTGAGGGCGCGGTTACATAGAATCGCACGCACGGCATACATATACGCACGTAACTACACACAAGTTAGAGGTGGTTTATGAAGGCGTAATGCTACGATTGCACGGCAGTGCAATGAGTGTCGCCTGGCTACGTGCGTGCGTATAATTGCGTACTTCTAAAAAATGGATCTTTGAAAACGGCCCCTTATCTGGAGCTTGAGGCCACTCTTCTTGCACACGTGGAGTTAACGCCTTAAAACGCTGGATATGGCGTAAGGTTCTATACACGCTCTTACTGTACAATTTTAATATATCCCTTCTCCCACCTTGCGTATATGACGTATGCATCCTGCCCCGCCAACAGAAAGACATCCGGCATGGAAGTCTAGATCCTGAGGAATACCCTCATTTATTAAGTCTGGAACCAGTCCATAAATAGAATTCACCATCAGGGCCGTCTATCCCAAGCCCAGAGAAAGAGGGCCGGCCAGTACTCACCTTCAGAGCCGTAAGTAGAAATTTTAGCGCCAGGAGCAAAAAAGGAAAAATGGTGCCCCCTGACCCTGAATTCCAAGCCAATATAACCATAAATATTAACTTACTGGCTCCCCCTTAAGATTTGCGCCCTGGGCGGTCGCCCCCTATCGCACACCCCTAGTTGCGGCCCTGCTTGCCTTGGCCCTGATTTACACTTAATAACGTACCCAAATATACGCATGCTGTGTACGTATCTTGCCATTTTTATGCAAATTGCACATGTGTGATCCAGATGTCACGCACGGAAACCCATTAGGCAAGGGGGAAGTTAAAATAAAAGTGGGTGGGGGGAGGCATTTAAATAGATCAGTATAGGCTGCAAAATCTGCACAAACATACGCACGGAGAGTTAAGTTAGCCCTATGGGCACGGAAGTCAGCCCCTTAGGTGCGTATTTATGTGAATTCACGCGCACTTATTTCATGCTTATCTGTGGATCAAGCCCCTTTTCTCTCCATCAGCAGGTATCAGCGGTATCTTACCACTGCCGGAGAGGTGTAGCAGGCTGCAGAACAGTGTGACCTCTGTCTATCATAACTGCAGGGCTGTGGCGCTTCGTTCCCATCACTGTGTTATGACCGATACTGGTGAATGGGTGTGGTTTGCCGGTACAATGGTCTGTTCTCTGACAGTAAATTGCAGACAGTCTCCATATTAAAAAGCAGCAGAGCTGCAACTCCTGGAGATGCAAAGATTTGTCTGACAGAAGGTAAGCTTTTTGTGCTAACCCTAATCTAACCCATCCCTAACCCTAAACCCCTGTTACCCATAGCCTAACCCTAACCTTCCCCTTCATATGCTCTAACCCTTCATCTCCCTCAAATATAACTCTCCATGCTCAGTAGCCTAACTGTAACCTTCCATTACTTGCAGTCTAACCCTAACCTTCCATGTCCCTCAATCTAACCCTAACCTTCCATGTCCCTCAGTCTAACCCTAACCTTCCATGTCCCTCAACCTAACCGTTACCCCCCCCATGCCCCGCAGCCTAACCTTAACCCTCTTTGTCATGCAGCCTAGCCCTAACCTTATCTTAAGCTCTAACCCCAACCTTACACCCACTCCAGATACCGCAGCCTGTCGCTATTGGAAACCGGTTCCCAATAGGAATGATCTGTTTGCCGAGCATTTCAGCAATGATGCCATTAGCCAACATTCAGCTGGTGGCTGTTTCACTGTCGAAAGGGCCGCTCGGAACAGCAACTGCATTCCCTGATGAACACATCCACAATACCCAGCAATATGTATCATCAGCCTGTGGGCCAAATATTCACAATAAAATTTACTTTGTTTTAATAATAAATCTAATATATTTGTAAATGAACACAAATATTTAATGAGCATGAATAAACTATAATGACTTCTGGCAGAAATCATGTATGGATAGCATTTATTTCCAAGACGTGTTAGTACAGCTATTCCTACCTTAATAACTGCATCTAATAGCTTACACCAGTGTTGGCTAACCAGTGGCACCCCAGGTGTTGTGAAACTACGGGTCCCAGCATGCCTTAACTGCAAAAGCATAGCTGATACCTGACAAAGCATGGTGGGAATTGTAGTTTCACAACACCTGGAGTGCCACAGGTTAGCCAACACTGACTTACACAGTGCTCACAAATGAATAATGTAAACAATAGCAGAGTAGTTATTATTGGTCTTCATTTAAATACTATGTTATATTAACTGGCCCTGAGAAAATACAAGTATCCATAGGTGTATCTATAATGGGTGCAGGGTGTGCAGTGCACACGGGCCCCTCAGAACAGGGAGTCCTGTGGCATTCACCCGGAACCCACAGTTAGCGGGGGGAAGGGGGGCCATTCGGCATCTATTTCTATCTATTTCTTTCCTCTAAGATCTTCCAGAGAGAAGAAACAGATGCCGAATGAGCAGGGCCGTCTTAACAGAATTGTAGGCCCTGGGCAAAGCAATGCACAGGGGCCCCTACCTACCCATTTACAGAAATAAAAATGTCCCCCAATATTCCCAAATCATGTCACTCCAGCCCCCCATAATGTTTCTCTAGCTCCCAGTATCCCAATGTGTCTCCATCCCCCCAGTATTCACAAATCATGTCACTCCAGCCCCCCATCACGTGTCTCCA
>WWET01000633.1:29010-53172 GCA_011038615.1 Limnodynastes dumerilii
CCAAATGATGAGAATACGGGGGGGCTGCAGAGACATAATAGGGGTACTGTGGGGGCTGGAACCACATGATGGGGATACTGGGGGGCTGCAGAGACATGATGGGGATACTGGGGGGGGGGTTGGAGACACATGATGGGGATACTGAAATGCTGGAGACATGGTGGGGATACTGTTAATTTGTGACTATGGAATGTTCATATAAAGTGTATTAGGCAGTGAGAGGGAAATATGTAAAGGGTTGTCACAGCATGGAACTGTACAGATTCATATCTATAAGTGTACCTCATTTACAGGACAAAGACTCTTCAGTCACGATTGTGAAACAGCCAGAGGAATTATTACCTTTCAGATAATGAGCGTACTACAAATGTAATGGAAGCCCATGTCATTTTTTATATTTTACTTGTTACGCTGCCCTAGTTGTCCCATTGAATTCATTTTATATCTGTGGGGAAAGTATAAGATGCCAGCACTCTTTGGGCCAGATTTACTAAGCAGATTTTAGATCTGACTTTCATATTACATACTAGAGAATGTCAGTTAATACCGGTTGTTATGGGCAACATCTCCACTATTTCAAACCCGCAGCTAAGTAAATATGGACCTTTATCTGATTACATTTCCGTAATATAATAATACATACATACAGAGATCCAATAGTAAAACACAACAATGAAATGGAATGAACAGACAGGGAAACACACATTGGGGTTTTAGGTCTAGTGAAACTCACAAGGCAGACTCAACAGAGAATCGAAGGATTTGCAGTTGGTGAGTCCAGTGCTGTCCGATGCGCAGCTCTTCCACAGGTTCTGATAGTTGATGGATGCAGTGATCACGGTACCGCTGGCAGTGGAAACTTTCCACTTTTCCATTGACAGGGCCGTTCCAGATATTAAACTCCCAGCTAGACCCAGTAAATATCCAGTAATTTCCAAGGCGGCAGGCATTGTGGCAAACAAGGAAAATCAGCCAAAATGGAGAATTTAAGCAAATGTATTAAGTTATGAGTCTCCCGAATGGAGAAAACGACTTCCCATTACGGATATCCCGGTTAGATAAAATCATTCCACCTTTGCTCTTTGCTCTGAGTGATAAGGAGTTACCTGCACATCATTACTATAGCACATTCCCACACATGATGGGTTATCTTCCTATGAATGCCTCAGACTTTATTGTTGCTTCAACCGTCACATTGTTAGTTTAGTACTTTGTAGTTTTATCTACTTGAATAGTGTCAGATGAATAGTACTAATGTCTTCATAGTATTGTCACTGTCCTTTTCTCTCCTTCTGAATGTTACACAGCTGTAATATGTAACAATAATGTTGTATTACAAAATATAGCATGAAAATACAAGAGTTGTCCATAAACAATGTAGATTGCGCTTATCAGACTGGATTCACAGATCCGTATTTACTACGTGCGCGTTTTTATGCACGCACATAGCAAGGCTACACCCATGACACTCCCCTCGGCCGGACGGGTTTTCGGTGATTTACGCCTCCATAGGGCACCCTTAAGTCTACGTGTGTCCTTACGCGCGTATGTTACGTATGTGCGTATTTATCTAACTCAAGTGCCCATTTAAATGCCTCCTCCGCCCACTGCACACAGGCCCACCTGCTTTCGCATTTAAGACAAATAAAATATTGCAAGCTGATAGGGAAATGCTTAAATAAAACGGAAATGTTTAATTTAGAGAAAAATAAAAATATATATTGTTGATACAGGCAGCAGGGGAATAACTTCAGTTGATGGGGCTGCTACTGGGCGCAGAGGACAGGGGCTTAAAACAGAATTCATGTATGAGCACTGTAGCACTATACATAAATACACTCATACATGGAGGGCCGAGCGCTGTTTAAAGCTGTCAGTCTCTATCAGGCAGCAATCCCACCCAGCTCCGCCCACAGTCTCGCCTGGCTTTGCCTAGTCCTGTCCATGCAGACTCGGGTATCCAAAATTAGACAGAATGGATATCTATGGCCAGGGAGCTAACGTATGTATTTCACACTATACAATTTAAATACCTATATGCCATATATACAATTTAAATACCTATATGCCATATAAACAATTTAAATACCTATATGGCCATATATAAAATTTAAATACCTGTATGCCATATATACAATTTAAATATCTATATGCCGAAACCTGTACGATGCAGGTTTCTGTGCGGAAGTCTGTCTCTACACATGAGGTGTACAATATATGCCCACCCACCATGTATATCTCATACGCCTCACGTGTGGAGACAGCATTCCACGCAGAAACCTGCATCGGACAGATGCATTTTAATGCAGAATTCCCTGCACTGTGCATGCGCATACATTCTGAAAGGTGAGGTGTACATGCCCACCCACCATGTATATCTCATACGCCTCACGTGTGNATATACAGAATTCACCTGTTGTTATTGAATTAGGATCTAGCTGTATGTAGTTTAGGATGCAGCGGGAATCTTGCATTGAACCTTCTCTGGATCCAGTCCATTACTCTTAAATCAAATTATTCTATTAATTAATACACTTTAATTAGATATTAGCAAAGAGGTACAACTATGTTATTTAATATGCAGAATGTTTAGTACGTACAGGTCTCCAGATAAAGGTTTTCTATAATTTGGAGCACACATGTAAAACACACAAGTTTACCTACAATCTCCCAATTGAATATAGTAGCTGTAGGGATAAACGAGTTTGTGTATCTGACAAAACCAGCAAAAATAAATTTTCCATTATATTTTTATGCTCCTTCATAGTAACACGTTTCAAGATAAGAGGCTCCATATAAACTACATTTACAGACACCATCGATTTGTTTCTGTCCTGTAATCCTCCAATCTCCTCCCAGAGGCATTCTATCTATGCTATTGATGTTGATAAGATTACTGATCTGGGTGCAGTTTAGAGGTAGGTGGCAGTTTGATACAATACTGAATACAAACTAGCTACATAAATAAACCTTGTTTGGTTCCAACTTGAAAACTTGTCTAAATGAGCTTCAAGGTCTCTCCCAAAATTAAACCAGACCTGGGGCTAGATTTACTAAACTCGATTTCAAATCGTCATTTGAAATCGCTGGACATCAGCATAGTTTTTTCATTTTAAATCGCTGAATTTACTATGCCCGATTTAAGTCTAGCAATTTCAAAACTGCAGCGATGTCTGGCGATTTTTTAAGAGTTTATTCGCCGCGATTAAGATTGTAATCACGGCAAATGAACCCTTTTAAAATCGCCAGACATCGTGGTTGAATGTGTGAAAAAAAAAAGGCTACCGCGGCTACCAGTTAACCCTTAGCATGCTATGCCACTTAGTACTTTAAGGCAGAGCATGCCCTTGTATTCCAGGGCATGCTTTGTCTTATAGTACTCCAAGTGGCAGCATGCAAAGGGTTAACGGCATGCTGCCGCAACCACAGTGTCACCCGCTATCTAACACTACACTACTTTAAGTCCCTATGTTTCAATAAACACTGACCTGTTCCCCACTTAATGCCTTAACGCTGTCCCGCCATCCTTATTACACACTGTCCCTGCGTACACATTACATACTGTCCCTCCGTCAAGAATAACCAGTGTCCCTGCCTAAACATTACACACTGGCCGTCTAAGAATAAACAGTGTCCCTGCCACAAAATTACAGCCCCAATTTAACATTATATAACTATTTATCCACAACGTAACAATCATGTACTCACTGTTCTGCAGCGTTGCTTGGAAACCGGCTGGATGTTCTTTATCTTCTTCATGCGGCTTCTCCTCCAGCCCAGTCCGCGCTCCTCGGTGTCCTCCGGCGAATGACGGGCCTCATTACAGGGCTTATATTTATAGCTTTGCGGTGCCAGTGTGTAATGTTTAGGCAGGGAGACTGTTGATTCTTAATGGAGGGCCTGTGTGTAATGTGTAGGCAGGGACACTGGTTATTCTTAATGGAGGGACAGTATGTAATATGTAGGCAGGGACAGTGTGTAATAAGGATGGAGGGACAGCGTTAAGGCATTAAGGGGGGGGACAGATCAGTGTTTATTGAAACATAGGGACTTAAAGTAGTGTAGTGTTAGATAGCGGGTGACACTGTGGTTGCGGCAGCATGCCGTTAACCCTTTGCATGCTGCCACTTGGAGTACTATAAGGCAAAGCATGCCCTGGAATACATGGGTATGCTCTGCCTTAAAGTACTAGGTGGCACAGTATGCTAAGGGTTAATTGGTAGCCGCAGCAGCCATGTTAATTTTGGAAGATTTTTTTTTTTACAAGAGAGATGTGTTTTTTGCAGAGGATGAGTACCGTTTTCAATGAAATCGACAGTCACCCCCACCTTTTTTATCTGTGCCGATTTTGACTCCCAATCAACAGTGAGTTAACAACTCGCACCTTAGTAAATATGAGATTTGTATCTCATGAATGGGCAAAATCGCCACAGATAGCTCATCAACGGCGAGTTTAAAAAAAAATACATCTCTGACGATTTTATAGCACAAATCACCTTTAGTAAATCTAAGATTTCAAAATCACCACAAAAAAATAGCAAACTGTGGCGATTTTGACAATCTCGAGTTTAGTAAATCAAGTCCCTGGTTATGGATATCATATGTCAATCTTTCCTGTAATGTTATTACAGTAACAGATATATATAAGTTAAGTTCTTGGTGACAAAATAGACAGAAGCCTTAATCCCAGAAATTCCCTCTTGGTTAACCCTGCACAGATGGGGTTTGTCTTGGTGTGGCCAGCCCCCAAACAGTGCTTTATAAATGTAATTATACCCCACAGTTTCAACCTTTAATAACCCATTTTCTCCCAATAAGGAGAGAACACTTTCTGCAGACTACATTGTCTATGGGAGGACTGTGCTGCCTCAATATGACTTCGAACTAGCTGGTCCGTTGTGTGATTATATTGCACTTTCCCTTATGTATCAATCCCTAATATCCTATAGAGTGTACGCCTGTGGCAGGGCCCTCTTACCCACCCAGTCTGTCTGTTACCACCCAGTCCTGTTATAATGATTGTTAAAATTGTAAAGCGCTACGCAATCTGATGGCACTATATAAAAACCTATTAATAAAATAATAAATAAAATAAATAATGTAAGCTTAACCAAGTTAAGTCTTTTAGGTTTAAGAATAAACTGAAGTCGGGATATCTAAAATCAGTGCTTCTAAACCAATAGACATGGGAGCCAACCATTTGGAGCGGAAAGGGTTGGTCCATAATAATACTTTGAAAAAAGATCATACCAGTTTAAATGATACTTCTATTAGAAAACCTAAAATTAATATAAATAAAAATAATAGGATTAATCACAATTAGGTAAATCCAACACCCATGTAGTTACCACTTCAGACTCTGGTTTGCCAACTGACCCACATGGGACTTCTTGGAAAACACACATTGGGGTAGATCCAGAACTACGCTTCTCCGCGAATTTACGCGTGGCGGAGACGTAAATTCACAGTTTAGAACGCACTGCGCATGCGCACCATAGAAAATACGCACATTCACGTAGCGTCATTTTGGACGTATGGGTGATTCACGTATGTGTCACGTAAATACTTACGTGTGGGCGTGCCAAATTTACATTCACATATCTGCTGCGTAACTTTGTACGTGGGGGCGTGCCAAATTTACGTGAGACAAAAGTACGTCTATAATGCGCAATGAGGCGGGGGGTTTAAAGTGTACAGTATGGGCGTGCTAAGCTGCGTACGTTCACGTAGTCAGTACGTCCGTTCGCAGACGTATGCTGTTATGTTTGGAAAAGTTAAGGTAGGTTTTGGGTAGCGTATTTTGAAAAAATACGTCCGTGCAAGGGGTGTGCCGGGGGGAGTGTAGCGAACTTACGTGTACGACAAATACGCTCCGCGAAAATACGTATGCACACACGTAGTTCTGGATCTACCCCATTGTTATTACATTAAATCCCTTTAGGAAATCTGTTAATTCTATGTTAATCTGATGTCAGTCATTCTGGTACTTTAGTCAATCAGGATATACCTATTGAATCTTGCCTTTTTCAAACTTCTTCTACTCAGACTACTGATCTGGTTAGAAGTATAGGTGCAATTCCAAAAACAAAACTCTCCCTGGAGTCACAGGTTTTTCGGTTAGATACAATCATTCTGCAACAAAATCGGTACAAATAATTTTTGATGGGCCCCATGAGATCGAATACAAAAAGGGTAAGGGACATAGGGGAAAAAGAGGTGGCAAGAGGATTTAAAAAAAACTCAAACCCTTCAAAGAGCCCAAGGGCCTGATTCAATTAAACGTGAAGGACACGTAATTTTGATTGCAAAGGTAATTGGGCTTTGAAACCAGCTATTACAGTAACCAAAATATGCACATTTTAATGCACACCTCTATGAGGTACATATTAAAATTCTTGATAAACATTCTTGCACTTAACTTTGCGATCAAAATAACGCGGCATTTGTGTTTTAATAAATCGGGCCCCAAATATTAAATGTATTTAATCTATCTAACTCTTATGAACTGAATCTTTTGTCTAAGGGACTTAGTTTTGCACTCAATTCAAATCCCAATCTATTTAAATGATTTATAGACCTCAATAAGTATATTCGTACTCTGTGTTGGAAAAAGTTCTAAACCTCGACATAATTTAGACTTTAATTTGGATATTGCCACCTGTAAATCCCTGAATTCCAATATTTCGGATCTTGATTCAGATGATCTTAGGTGTATCGATATTCTAGAAAGTCTTGATATGTCTTCAGTTTTGTTGATAAGGATGATATCTCACCGTTTCAAGAAACCTTCTAAATTCTATGTCATCCAATCCAAGTCTAAAGCAATGGATACTTTCTATAATATTACACTATAAGATTTTAAAATTTTGTGTAAAAATTGTGATCTAGTGGGTCATTAAGGTAAGGGTAACCTTACCCATAAGAAGAGAGAAGCCCTAATATCTCTACGGAACAAGAAATTTGACATGTCATTTGACAATTTGTCATT
This sequence comes from Limnodynastes dumerilii, assembly GCA_011038615.1. Lineage (NCBI taxonomy): Eukaryota > Metazoa > Chordata > Amphibia > Anura > Limnodynastidae > Limnodynastes > Limnodynastes dumerilii. Next base: position 35,999 of record WWET01000633.1, read on the forward strand.
TGTAAAGAACTTCTCAGACAATTATCTGATTCTATTACGTATATGTTACTTACTTCCAATCCTACTGTGCTTTATCAATCTGAGTTGGAGTCTGTTTCATAAGGCACTTATTAAGAATCTTATTACTAAGAAATGTTTTAAATTTCTTTTTATCCGGACCCAGTCACCTTTCTTTTTTATCATAGTCCCAAAATACATAAAACATTGGATAATCCCCCTGGAAGCCCGATTATATTGGGGATCAATTTGCTGGCCAGTAAAGTTGACTGTAACTTATAAAAATTGAACTCCTATTTGCAAGACACATCACATCTTCTGAATAAGTTAGAGTTTGCAATGGTTAGATTGTTATGGCTTCCTAACCCTTGATGTAATTTCCCTTTATACTAGCATAGCCCATTGTTTGGGTGTTTAGGCTGTTTCAGAGGATTTTAAGAGGTGCATTATGGATTCTATTCTTTTCATTTTTACCCATAATTACTTTGTTTTTGATGAAGATATATACCTTCAGATATTGGGGACTGCTATGGGCACCAAATTTGCACCTATACATGGGAGCTTGTAATGCATCCCATGTGTAGGGAGGCCCATTCGGAGCAAGCTTGGTGCTATACAGTCGGTATATTGATGACTTGTTGTTTATTTGGAGGGGTCTGAAAATTCTGCCAACTTATTTGTTGAATATTTGGATGATAAGTCTTATAATTTACCAATACGTTTAGTACCACAACAGTCAATTTTTTAAATCTTACCCTTACAGCACAAGATGCCAAGATTCTATTTACCAATGTTTCAAAACTCACAAGATCCAATACCTATTTGCATTACCATAGTGGACACATTAATAATAATAATTGTGCTGGTCAGCTAGGTAGACTGAAACGTAATTTTTCTTTAGTTTTTGATAGTAAAGCTTCAGTCTTAATTGATACATTTCAAGATAGGGGTTACCCCTCATTCAATCAGGCTTTTCTTCGATCTAAAAATTGGGAAAGAGATGAACTTTTGTCATTTGGATCTGAAGTCAAAAAGAAAAAGATTAACAAGTCCTCCTTTAATTATAGCATTTCTTTTAATTTTAGATTTAATAAAAAATATCATGTTGTTAAAAATATAATTAAAAAGAACTTTTCTATTCTGCATACAGATAAATCTTTGATTACGATACTGGGTAATACTCCTAAATTTGTGTTCAAGAAAAATAAAAATGTTTAAACTCTCCTAGCCCCTGGTAATTACAGGCAGGAAAATATGTTGTTATACTGCTGTGCAACAGTAAACAAGTGCCTCCCCGGGAGCCGCACACATCCCTTCACAATGTCAGGGCAGACGAGGACCCAGCATTTCCTGGGTCTACCCTGCTGGACTTAACAGAGGTTTTTGTTAAAAACCTGGCACATACATATCAATAAGTTGGGTTGAAAAACCCGGCTTATTGCAGGGGTGGAGATGGGAAAGCGGTATTATATGCAAGGGTCGACAAATCCCGGACGCCATGTTGCCTTGGTGACCATAAATTTGGACCTGGAATGAATCAAGGTCACATCAATGTTTACTCTTCACCTACTCGAACTGTGCAGGCTTGCGTGGTTTCTGAACTTGGTCGGCACACTGTGAATCTGCACCACGGATATACCACGGATACAGACAGTGGAAAATAGCATTTGCAGCCCAGCAAAACAGTACACCTCTAAAGTCTGGCAGGGCTGAGAGGAGGAGGTGGCACAGTGGAACAGGGAGGCTGCCTGCTTGCAGTGTCTGCAACTACATAACCTTAACTTATCTAGTCATCCTAATTCTGGCCAAAGATAAAGACACACTAAACAGTAATTACTTTCTCCTCCTGACCATCTTGTCAGAACTTACCTAAGACTGGATGTACTAAGAAGTCTCCTGCCTGGATGGAATAGTTGCAGTGAAAATGATGCTCTTTTCCAAAGCATCATAAGAACCATTCCAAGACTGTGTCCCATTCAGTCCAAAGTACATATTATATGTATTTCTATGTTTTCCTCTATCTGGATATGTAAAAAAGCACTCTGATGCCAGATAGCACAAATCATAGAGTGGACTGATTCCCTAATTTAGCACACTACCAATGTATGTGACTGCAAGACCAAACTATTTATATTCATCTGACTCCCTCTAAAATGAAAAGAGGCCTTTATCAAAAGGAGCCTCCAATGCTACTATGGTGCAGCTAATCATCTGGGATGTCAGAGGAGATTTCATTATCAATATGTCAGTCCCCAAATCTCAATCTTGATGGATGGTATACCAGCCCTCTTTCCGTCTCATAAATCTGTTCTATATATCAGCTATTTTCTTTCCTGTGTTTCTGTTGCTAGCAGATTACTCCTGCCTTTCATGCACCTGTTTGCATTAACCTATAAACTGATGTAAGTAACTTCCATTTTGTGTACTACATATCAGCTATCTCAGCATAACATATTAGTTATTTGCCCACACCAGCTCTTTTCCTGCTCTTGCAATACCTCTATCACACAAGAAGACATTAGCTCCTGGTACATGGGTCTATTTGTCTATATTTTCCTGCATATAAAGATATATTGTACTCCATATCATTTCTGACACCACAGCAGCAATTTTGCTGGCTACATGCTATGCACCTTCTTTGACTCTTTCCATAATTCTCTGAAGGCCAGGTATATTGTGTACTGGCTATAAACTATCCTGTACTCAGAAGTTTCTCCACTGCTCTGTGCCCATTCTCATAGACTCAGGGCCAGATTTACTAAGCTGCATGTTTGCAAAAGTGGAGATGTTGCCCATAGCAACCAATCAGATTTTTAGCTGACATTCTCTAGTATGTAAAAAGAAAGTGAGAGCTAGAATCTGATTGGTTGCTATAGGAAACATCTCCACTTTTCCAAACACCAGGGCCAGATAAGCTGCATGTTTGCAAAAGTGGAGATGTTGCCCATAGCAACCAATCAGATTTTTAGCTGACATTCTCTAGTATGTAAAAAGAAAGTGAGAGCTAGAATCTGATTGGTTTGGTTGCGGCCGCCAAGAGAAAGTCTGGGCCCCAGTACAGCAATGCTTCTGTGTAATCAAACTGTCCACTTTGGAAGCAACACTGATTGACAAGCAATTTCACATGCTGTTTTGCAAATGGAATAGACAACAGGTGGAAATGATAGGCAATTAGCAAGACACCCCCAATAAAGTAGTGGTTCTGCAGCTGGTGACCACAGACCACTTCTCAGTTCCTATGCTTTCTGGCTGATGTTTTGGTCCCTTTTGAATGCTGGCTGTGCTTTCTCTCTAGTGGTAGCATGAGACAGAGTCTACAACCCACACAAGTGGCTCAGGTAGTGCAGCTCATCCAGGATGGCACATCAATGCGAGCTGTGGCAAGAAGGTTTGCTGTGTCTGTCAGCGTAGTATAAAAGGCTGGACACATATATATGGGACTGTATAAATGGCTGGACACATATATATGGGACTGTATAAAAGCCTGGACACATTTATATGGGACTGTATAAAAGGCTGGACACATATATATGGGACTGTATAAATGGCTGGACACATATATATGGGACTGTATAAAAGCCTGGACACATTTATATGGGACTGTATAAAAGGCTGGACACATATATATGGGACTGTATAAATGGCTGGACACATATATATGGGACTGTATAAAAGCCTGGACACATTTATATGGGACTGTATAAAAGGCTGGACACATATATATGGGACTGTATAAATGGCTGGACACATATATATGGGACTGTATAAAAGCCTGGACACATTTATATGGGACTGTATAAAAGGCTGGACACATATATATGGGACTGTATAAATGGCTGGACACATATATATGGGACTGTATAAAAGCCTGGACACATTTATATGGGACTGTATAAAAGGCTGGACACATATATATGGGACTGTATAAATGGCTGGACACATATATATGGGACTGTATAAAAGCCTGGACACATTTATATGGGACTGTATAAAAGGCTGGACACATATATATGGGACTGTATAAATGGCTGGACACATATATATGGGACTGTATAAAAGCCTGGACACATTTATATGGGACTGTATAAAAGGCTGGACACATATATATGGGACTGTATAAATGGCTGGACACATATATATGGGACTGTATAAAAGCCTGGACACATTTATATGGGACTGTATAAAAGGCTGGACACATATATATGGGACTGTATAAATGGCTGGACACATATATATGGGACTGTATAAAAGCCTGGACACATTTATATGGGACTGTATAAAAGGCTGGACACATATATATGGGACTGTATAAATGGCTGGACACATATATATGGGACTGTATAAAAGCCTGGACACATTTATATGGGACTGTATAAAAGGCTGGACACATATATATGGGACTGTATAAATGGCTGGACACATATATATGGGACTGTATAAAAGCCTGGACACATTTATATGGGACTGTATAAAAGGCTGGACACATATATATGGGACTGTATAAATGGCTGGACACATATATATGGGACTGTATAAAAGCCTGGACACATTTATATGGGACTGTATAAAAGGCTGGACACATATATATGGGACTGTATAAATGGCTGGACACATATATATGGGACTGTATAAAAGCCTGGACACATTTATATGGGACTGTATAAAAGGCTGGACACATATATATGGGACTGTATAAATGGCTGGACACATATATATGGGACTGTATAAAAGCCTGGACACATTTATATGGGACTGTATAAAAGGCTGGACACATATATATGGGACTGTATAAATGGCTGGACACATATATATGGGACTGTATAAAAGCCTGGACACATTTATATGGGACTGTATAAAAGGCTGGACACATATATATGGGACTGTATAAATGGCTGGACACATATATATGGGACTGTATAAAAGCCTGGACACATTTATATGGGACTGTATAAAAGGCTGGACACATATATATGGGACTGTATAAATGGCTGGACACATATATATGGGACTGTATAAAAGCCTGGACACATTTATATGGGACTGTATAAAAGGCTGGACACATATATATGGGACTGTATAAATGGCTGGACACATATATATGGGACTGTATAAAAGCCTGGACACATTTATATGGGACTGTATAAAAGGCTGGACACATATATATGGGACTGTATAAATGGCTGGACACATATATATGGGACTGTATAAAAGCCTGGACACATTTATATGGGACTGTATAAAAGGCTGGACACATATATATGGGACTGTATAAATGGCTGGACACATATATATGGGACTGTATAAAAGCCTGGACACATTTATATGGGACTGTATAAAAGGCTGGACACATATATATGGGACTGTATAAATGGCTGGACACATATATATGGGACTGTATAAAAGCCTGGACACATTTATATGGGACTGTATAAAAGGCTGGACACATATATATGGGACTGTATAAATGGCTGGACACATATATATGGGACTGTATAAAAGCCTGGACACATTTATATGGGACTGTATAAAAGGCTGGACACATATAAACATAAGGGGGAAATAATAAAGGCTGGACATATAGCTATTTTTGCACCAAGCACTTTATTTTGGGAAAGAATTGTTATTGAATATTTCCAATATTCACTTTATGTTGATAAAGAGCATTTATGAATTAATAGGTTGCACTTTTTGTCTAGATTTAAATAGATTCACTCAGGATATTATATACAGATTACTATACCACACAACGCACGTTTATTTAATATATCAGAGTACTTTTAGTTTTTTAGCAGAAGTTAGCATCCATCTTAATTTACTGTTAATATTTATTAGGTAAAATAGGGAGACACTATGCACTTTAATTTAATATATTTGAGTATTGTATAATCTTTTAGTAGTGGCTAACGCCCATCCTCACCTACATCACCTACCTACCTAGGTTGTGCCATCCCATACCCATTCATTATATATAGCAGTAGTAAAGGCTGGACACATATACAAGGGGTGGTAATAAAGGTTGGATATTCAAGTTGCAGAAATGGGGCCTGGACATACAACTAAGAGGCAGAAATCGTGTCTGGACACATATACAAGGGGCAGAAATGGATGGCTGGGCACATATGCAAGGGGCAAAAATAAGTATCTGGGCACATACAGTACATGGGGCAAAAATGGATTGCTGGTCACATAGAAGGGACAGAAATGGAGGCTGGGCACATAAACAGGGTGTAGAAGTGGAGAGTAGACACATATACAAGAGACCAGAAGTGGGAGGCTTGGCACATATTTAAGTGACATATTTAAGGGATATGTATGGCTACACACATATTAGGGGCAGAAATGGATATCTGGGTACAAATAAGGGGCAGACATCTAAGGGGCAAACAGGATGGCCAGAGAGGATGGCTGGAAGCATACAGGGGCAAGAAATGTATATTGTATGGCAGTAGCTAAGACTCAGTCTGTATTGTATGGCAGTAATTAAGATGTTGTTTCTATTACATACATAATCTTTGTATCGGGGTCACTAGTATGTGTCTGTGTTGTACGTGTATCAATGGGATACTTATTGGGTCATTATAACTGTGATATCATTGTATAATACATGCTTGTCACACTAAGCTGGTGAAACAGTCTGTGAGTGAGCTGATGCCATAGTATATTTGCAGGGTATAGTGCTATAACTATCCTGACCCTTTAACAACGTGATGGATCCCAATCACAGTATTCCCCTGTTGCCCCCCTTGCCCCAGTCTGACATTGCCTGTAGGACTAAACCGTTTTCCATGGACATGCTTGTTTTAGATATCAGTTCCATCTGTGTGTGAACTATATGGCCTCACTAGACCACCAAGGAGGCAGCCGTAAAACACATAATGGTGGGGCAGCCTCCTAAAGACTGAATCACCATTCAAATATTGTTAACCCTAAGGACATGCCATTAACTCATGGGCTGCTGCTGTGGGCTTGCCCCCCAGGCTAAAGTTTGCCAGCCAGCCCCTGCTCCCCCATGTCGGTGTAACAGTAGGTAATTACGCCGGCCACAGGGTCGTAACTGGCCTAACCTACCCTCCCTCCCTCATTTACTTACCTTTCCCCACCTTCCTTCTGTAACGGTTCCGTAGTTACGGCAAGGAACGCCCCCACGCCGCAACTACGCAACAGTTAGGGGTGCCCGATCCTAAGGTTACCCTGACTACGCCAGGCAACATCTGCCTGGCGCATGTGCAGATCAGCAGAAATGCCGATTTTACGCATACGCCTGCTGTACCTACGGTGGTGGGCATTAGTCTGGATCAGGCCCAGCATATCCAGAGAAGGGCGTTGTATTCTTAGCCTGCCTCACCCTCTTCCCTTTACATCCCTGCAGGATTCACAATCCCTGCACCTATTTTAATTATGCCTTTAAAAAAAACTAAATGCCAATAAAACATATAATATGCTTTTATTTACCAAAAAGTAAAATAGTGATGCAGCATTCCATGTGTAACCTTAATAAGCAAATCTAAACCCAAAAATTCCCTCTGTTCCATGCAATGTTTGTTACTTCAGGAGCTAGATTTACTAAACTGTGGAAAAGGAAGATCAGATTCTAGCTGACATGATCTGGTATGTAACAGAAAAGTGAGAGCTAGAATCTGTTTGGTTGCTATGGACAACATCTCCATTTTTGCTTTTCCGCATCTAGCCCACTGTGTTGTGAAACTACAACTTGCTTTAACAGCATTGGCATAACTGATGCCTGGCAAAGCATGACAGGACTTGTAGTTTTACATGATCTGGCGTACCTAAGGTTGCCCATGTTTGCTCTAGTCTATGGAAATCAAGCTATTTTAGAGAACTTCTTTATTTGACACCATGAATTAAAGTTTAATATTGGTTTAATAGTCACAAATATTTGGTGTCCCTTTTTTCTTTTACATAATTTAGTCGTTTCAAGTCCCGGTCAACCTTTAAAGGCAGAAAGAATGAGCACCCTATTACCATATTTAAATGACTGCACCTGTCTCTATATGAAAACACTAAACTATTAATCTCTGAGAGCAAACAGCACAAAAAGCAATTAATGTTTCACAGAATATCGATGCTCAGCGGGACTGATCTAATCCCTGAGTAAACAGTCTCTGTCACATCTCATGTTATCATTAGACCATGTGACTCATATTGCCTGGAGAAAGACCAAAGGTTCATTGAATGGATTAATTATCCCTTATTGAGGAGCAGAAACAATGACACACCGATACTGCACCCACTTCATTATTTGTACTAAAACAAACATATCATCGTTGCTATTTCTAGCTGAATATCTCATATTAGAAAGAAAAATCCAGCATCCAAAAACATCAATCATTATCACATTGTCTCTTTCTTGTAAAGTTTGTTTGCTTTTTTATATTTTAATATATCCATTTCTTTAAAATAAACAATAAACAAACAAACAAACAGTATTAACAAATATTGCCGGTTATCACATAGGCTGGTTAAATGTGGCAAAGACCACATAGGGCTGCAGGCAACATAAATGGTAGGCAGGGCCCCACTCAGCAGGAGACAGCCAATGGTTAATTGGTTGAGGTTGTTTAAAGTTAAGATTGGTGTAGAGACTTAAGGGGCGTGTAGTCAGCAAGTTGGCACTAAAAACGAGAATGTTATGTCGCAAATGGTCATTATGGTACTCAATCCATGAGTGATGCGTGGACACCATTCCCTAGTGAATGGGTCCGTAGGTATGCCACCTTTCAGGTGCTGCGGTGGTCTTTTTAAATTGGGCTGTTGTTGGGAATGACCGCTTTGCTTTAAGTGCCTGTGTGATAGTTAAGTATAGTTCAGTGTTAAACTAGACACTGAACCCAAAATCTGCTATTTGGGCCACCTTTACTGCTGAATGTCACAGCTCTAAATATTTAATTACAATTTGGCCCAATTATTCGCTTGATTCAATAAACCATATTCCAATTTTTAAACTCAGCTAAGCTCTGCATGTTTTTATTTAGTTAAGGTGTGTATGGCTGTCTGGTGCGTGAGTGGGGCCTATACCATTTACCATTTAAATAAGTTGTAGTTTTCAAAATGCCCCCAAATTATTTTTAACATACCTAAAACCCTATGGACTTAAATTGGCCAGACACTACATGACAGTTAGGGCAATCAGTTGATAATTGGCTTTTACCTAATAATTGCTCCTATTAAGGAAGGGGATATAGCAGTAGGGATTCCATTTGAACACAGATCCATGCAGATAATGCGAAAGTGCCCATCACCTTCATCTGCCAACCCTGTGCCCTCCTGTGCGGGGATAAGTCATGCAGATGTTTTGGAGTGGCCTGTCTGATGGCTCTCCTTGCGTATGGAACTGAGTTGAACTGTGGAACATCTGGCGTGGGCAAACAAGTAGCTTGCGGAAGTCGGGGTGTCGGATGGAGTTTAGGATTAGGTGCTTCCAATAATAATAAAAAAATATGGCAATAAAAAGCTGCAATATTGATGTACTTGGCAATAAAAATAAATAAATAAATAATATACAGTACTAATGTAAATAACCAAATTAATAGATATTGGTTTTGCTGAAATCATACAAACGGTTTTATAGTGCTGGAAATTCTATTTATTAGTTCACCAAAAGAACATCTTAATAAATACTGTAGATAATTATTTTCACTTTGTACTTAAAGCAAAAATAAAAAATTAATATAATAATTAACTAGATCCAGAGTTGAAATTAAGAGGAAATCATGTGCAACGTTACACCTGGGCAAAACCAAGCTGAATTTCAGGGGGAGTCTAATTTGGTTCTATGCATGCAGGGAGAATACTTTGCTTTTGCTTATAGCACACATATATGACCTGATTCACACTTAAGAAGCTGCGTCTTCTTAAGCGCGTATGGTTCCGAAATGACCTACTGTGCATGCGTAGTAGGTCATTTACGCTATCTATGTAGCCAATAGGCACGTAGATAGCGTAGGTGCGGTCTTTACAGACCGCACGCAGTGTGTTCCATATAAAGAGGCGGCATTATTAGTCAGAAGTGGTAGGGGGAGGTATTTCCATTAGCTGGGGAGGACGGGTGGGAGGTGGGGAGGTGCAATGTCCGTACAGACATTGCACAGAGAGATAAGGTAGCCTTACAGCATCACACTAACTCCCCCCGATGCTGTAAATAGCCAGCACTACCCAATGTGTCATTGTCTATACTGCTAGAAAGGGAGGCAAGGAATATGATGGACAAGCCAAGGGTGGGCAGGTCGGAGGGCTGATCTCTTGCTCAAAATCCTTGACTGAAAAAATCAAAGCTAATCTTTAACATAATACCATGCTGAGGCTTAAAGTCAATATATTGAGTTGTATCTATTTTATTTGTAAGGTCAGCTCAATATAAAGCTTTGGCATTGGCTCGCTTATTGTGCAGCTCTTGGCCGCAAGTATCCATACCTGCTGCTGCAGAGCTAATTCAGGCCCCATCTGTCTCCGAGCCCTAATGGCGGCCCTGTTATAGGGGTCTATTTACAAACTTCATTTTCATGCGATAATGCCCATTTTCATGTGAAAATGGGCATTATTATATGAAAATGACGTTTTTCATATTTACATACAATGGATCGCCATGATAAAACAGCAGTTTCCATGGTAATCCATGTAAATACCGGGGCTCTCTGCCGGCCCGTTCTTTTTCAGATCGGATAATATTTACAAAGCCTGGGAGCAGAGTTTTTCATCTCAGGATGGGGTTATTGCAGTGATATCCCCATATTCCCCCCTTTTCCTCCCCCTAATAGCTGTTATTAGGGGGAGGAAAAGGGGGGCATGTATGGGGAGACCGCTGGGATAAACCTATATGTGTAAATGTAAAAAAAAAAAAATAAAAAAAAAATTGTTTTTTTAAATTATATTTTAAGTAAAAAAAATTTATAAATACATAAAAAAAAATAAACAAAAAAGTAAAACTAACCTGTCCGGGAGACGTGTCCGACTCTGAAGATTTCAGAGTCCCTATATGAAGACACTGCGCATGCGCAGTGTTTTTCATACGGGACTCTGAAATTTTCAAAGTCCCGCAATGGAGTATGAATAAACTGTCCTGCGATGCGCACCAAGATCATCGCAGGACCTCACAGGAGGGATAAGTATTAGTAAATTTTATGAACGAAGCTGCCAGACTCGCTGTGAGCCGAAGCGAGCCTGGAACAGCTTTGTTCATTAAAAAGCGAAATCATACGTAAATAGAGCCCATAGTCTTTAATGCTCCGGAAGTACAAAAGGATCTTGAGGCTCCAGATCCCTACGGCAAGAAGGTTGCATGTACAGTCAAAAAAACTGGCATTTTCCAATCCAGCGATCAGAGAACGCCCCTTTCTCAGAAGTCTGAATCTATGTATTTTCGTTGTAAGGTTTTCCTGCTTTCTTTGCTTTTTGAAATGGTAGTTTTTATCTTTAGAAGAAAGAAAAGTCTAAAGAAAAGTTTTGCCAGTTATGAATGTCTCCAATCTGTGTAAATAGCCGGAAATTCACCTTTATTTTCAATTTTAGTTTTACATAATCAGTTTCAGTTTAGAGTTTGAATGCAGACATCATTTATATTTGCCTCTTATATTGGCATGTTTCAGTTTCTCACTTCACAGCTTCGCAGCTCTTTTCTCACGGTTCTTGAGCTGCTTTAAACCAATTTCTATTCATCACATGCAGGAAGCGTGTTCCTTCAAATCCTTATTTGCTGCTCTCCCTATTCCCCCAAGATACATTTACTAGGTAGAAACAGTAAATTTGAAATATTAAATTAACTTTTACTTCCTATATTTGCACCTGACGGTTTAGGATGCACATAATTTATTCATAGTTTTATATTTTTTTTATAAATATTTCTGGAAACGGTATAAAATATATACTTATAATTCTTATATATTTTAAGGTGAGAAAATCAAAATGAAAGATTATATAATGAAATGCAAAACATTCACAATTCAGAACATTCACAGCTTTAATAAACCTGTCTGTGTATGTATTCTTAATAGACAAGATTAATTATACATTTTGTAAGGGTTACACAATAGTATATTGGGATTTACAAAAGCCAGTGGCAATCTAGGTGCTGTAAAACTACAATTCCCATCATGCTTTGCCAGGTATTGGCTATGACTATGCTGTTGGAGGAGGCTATGAGTTGTAGTTTCATAACATCTGTAGTGCTGAAGGTTGCCTATACACTCAGCCCACTCAACCAATCAACACATTTTAGAAATTCATTGTAGCTCAGACAGGCACCTAATAGTCCATCTACATAAATATCATTCACTAGAGTTACATAGAAGAGAGGAAGACCTCCCCCTCTTCTCATGGGTGTAAATGACTGCTCCGGTGCCTGCCATTTTTACCTATAATGAGAGGGAAAGGCTCTCTGTATGTAGTCCTTGCAAGAGGCAAAAGCTCAACCAGAAAATCTCTATATCTGTTATTATTCCGCCTTTGTCTTTGATTGGGATCGGCTGGGTTAATCAGTGTTTTATGTCACATTGGTGCCTAAACAACCTACATACAATCGACACATTGAAGTAAAAAAATTTTTGTCATCCCCCTCAATTCATTAGATGTTCTACTGTAGTGTACTCAGTACTTATTATGCACCAATATAGTGCCAGAGCAAGAAGAAGTCCAATACCAGGTACTCACCTGACCAGTGGGAGTACCCGGCCTGAGGGCTGACTTTCAGAAGTAGAGACAGGTGAAAGAAATTTTTCGTCTGTCTCTATTTCGAATAGGCAGCCATTTTCTATTTTTTTTTCAGAATGGGCACCCGCTACAGATACCTCCGGAGAGGTGAGTAACCTCTCCAGTAACTTTTAGGGTTAGTGGGAGGTTTAGGGTTAGGCTCTGGTGAATGGTGGATTAGGGTTAAGGCCATGGAAGGGGAGGGTTAGGATTAGGTTCTGGCTGTGGGGAAGGGAGGGCTAGGGTCAGGCTGCAAAGAAGGGAGACTTAGGGTCAGGCTGTGGGGAAGGGAGGGTTAAGCTGGCCATACACTAGAGCGATTATCGGCCCGATCACCCAATTATCGGGTGATCGGGCAAAAAATCACTCTAGTTTATGATCCAGATCAACTTTTGAAACGCCAAATAAACACACCAGAAAGGCTCTGGTACGATTATTTGATCTTTTGACATGTTTGATCTAAATCGGGAGAAAGCTCACGCTATTTTAAGTCAGCAAGCTTAATGGCTACCTATTCTTAAAAGCTGTTGCAGTATATCTATGTACAAAGCTGCTCTGACAGCTTTGCAGGTATACTTTACAGCTGTCAGAGCAGCATAGTACATTAATATACAGCAGCGGCTATTCCAGGAGTAGTACAGACAGGGATCAGCCTATGTGAAGCGTGGCTTCGGCTGATTCTTATCTGTATTATGCATGCAATAGCCGCTGCTGTATAACTATGTACTATGCTGCTCTGACAGCTTTAAAGTATTCCTGCTCTGTCAGAGCAGCTTTGCACATAGATATAAAGCAGCAGCACCATAGAGAGCGCTGCCCCCTCCCCTCTTCTGCTAGGATTATCGGTCCCAGCAGAGGAGGTGTATGGTGCCAATAATGGGACATTTCCCTAGCACGAAATCGTCCCGTTTATTGGCCCACCCCCTGCTGGGACCGATAATCATACAACTATATGGCCAGCTTTAGGGTAAGGCTTCGGGGAACGGAGGGTTAGGGTCAAGCTGCGGGGAAGGGAGGGTTAGGGTCAGGCTGCGGGGAAGGGAGGGTAAGGGTCAGGCTATGGGGAAGGGAGGATTGGGGTTAGGGTCATGGAAAAGGGAGGATCTGGGTGTAGATTAGGGAAAGGGTTGGTGTTAGATTTTCTTACCGTGTTTGGTGCTCTGGGAATCAATTGCTTTTCCTCTTTGAGGTAAAGAGACAAGTCAATCTTGGGGAGAAAGAGCCCATCCGACTCTTATATAGGGATGGGCACAGGACTTCTATCAGGGGGTAAACACTTCCAGGACTTTTGACAGACAGAGGGGGAGCAGCCAATACTCACCTTATCTCTCCAGCAGAAGGTATCCGTGGTATCCCACTGCTGATACTTGCTGCTGGAGAACTGTAGCAGACTGCAGAACAGGGAAAAAGTTCTCTGTGCATCAAACTACTGTGAATGATAACTGTATTTCCACTGTGGTCTGTCACGCTCTGCCATAGGTGACGTCACATAAGAAGGTGGAGATCTGTGACCTGTATCCCATACCCTAAACCTCTTGGTAGTGGCCCTGGATGGGCCTACAGTGGCGCACCCAGGGGGGGTTTCCAGTTGCCCAGAAACCCCCTTTTAGCTGTGTATGGGATAGGCACATTCTTCTTTAAACACCAGCGGCAGCCAGCACAGACATATGATGGAGGACAGAGACTGTGCCTATCCTAACACACACAGAGCAGTCAGCAGTATGCGATATGTGTATATTACCATCGGCACACTCACTGTCTCTGTGACACCTGTCTGCCCCAATATTGACTGCTCCCATTGCAATAGCTGTGCACCTGCCTGTGATTCTATGTGACAGGCAGCGCAGCATCCACTATTAGCACTGATCTCTGTCACCTCCTCCCTCACGGAGCTCAGCTAAGTGAAGATTCCCTCCCTCCCCCTCCTTCCCTCACATGCAGACAGCAGAGATTCTCCTTCCTGCTCTGTCCCTCCCTCCCCCTCGTATCACTCACAATGACGGAAGACAGAAGAGGAGCTGGAGAATTGTGAATGAGGTAAGCTTTATTTGAACTGTTTCCTGTGTATGTGTGGGGTGGTGTGTGTGTAATGTATGTATGTGCTGTATGTATTGATATATCTCTCTTTATCTCTCTCCACACTATATAAAGTACATATTGGGTATATTAGGGGTAAGGATATAGAACATACTATAATATTTATAGGGTATATGAGGGGTAAGGAAATAGCACATACTATAATATTTATAGGGTATCTTAGGGGTAAGGAAATAGCACATACTATAATATTTATAGGGTATCTTAGGGGTAAGGAAATAGCACATACTATAATATTTATAGGGTATCTTAGGGGTAAGGAAATAGCACATACTATAATATTTATAGGGTATCTTAGGGGTAAGGAAATAGCACATACTATAATATTTATAGGGTATCTTAGGGGTAAGGAAATAGCACATACTATAATATTTATAGGGTATCTTAGGGGTAAGGAAATAGCACATACTATAATATTTATAGGGTATCTTAGGGGTAAGGAAATAGCACATACTATAATATTTATAGGGTATCTTAGGGGTAAGGAAATAGCACATACTATAATATTTATAGGGTATCTTAGGGGTAAGGAAATAGCACATACTATAATATTTATAGGGTATCTTAGGGGTAAGGAAATAGCACATACTATAATATTTATAGGGTATCTTAGGGGTAAGGAAATAGCACATACTATAATATTTATAGGGTATCTTAGGGGTAAGGAAATAGCACATACTATAATATTTATAGGGTATCTTAGGGGTAAGGAAATAGCACATACTATAATATTTATAAGGTATCTTAGGGGTAAGGAAATAACACATTCTATAATATTTATAGGGTATATTAGGGGTCTTGATATGGCACACTATGTACTGTGTATACTAATATAACTTGTAAATATTATAATATGTGCCATTACCAAAGTCATAATCTACCCAGTATATTTTTTATATAGTGCGCCCTCTCTATAGCACTAATTTACTCCACATGTATTACAATAATTTGGAAACCCCCCTTTAAAAATCCTGCGTTTGCCACTGGCCTATCACTCGTGCCCCCTAAGGGACGTTCTATTCCAGTGATTGGGATGTCAAGTGTTTCCCTAGCTTTTCTGAAGTACAAGTAACATAAGTCAACAGCCTTGCAACAAACTACAGTCCTAGTGTCACACTTATTATATACACAATTATATACTATCACTCTGAATGCTTCATTTGCTGAAAATGATCACAGCAGAACATGACTTCTATATGACTGCATCATTAGACACACCATCCGAAGACACTTACCAGGCAGACTGAAGAGGGATGAGAACCGCTTACACTGCACCGATCCCGTAGAGGTCCCCACACAATGCATCCACAGCCCTTCAAATATGGAGGTGGAGGTGATGATGGTGCCAGAGCTGCTGGACACTTTCCATTTACTGGAGACAGTGGACACGAGGGAGCACGTCATCCCAACCACAGCAAGGAACAGGGCGCACACTTGGAAAGGGGTCCTACTCATGATGTGAGGAGCCTAAACAAACATATAGACTTCAGGATCCTATGAACTAGGAATAGTCTCTATATATTATCACAAAGAGAACTTTAGAAATGCAATTTCCCTAGTATAAACATAAGACCATATAAATTAATATATTTTATATTGCTCATTATTAAATTGTATTATTAAATTATCTTAGCATAATGATTATAAATGATAAATGATTCAGAGAGAATTGTTTCCTTTTAAAACAAAATCTTGTCAACGACTGTCACCTCTTTAAAAGAATTCAATAGTTTGAAGTGACTATGTGATGGTTGATGCTTTATCTCACCTCATCCATCTAATTATTTATCATCAGGTTCAGTGTGAAATGAAAACTCACCCTGTGGATCCCAGCTGTGTTATATGCTTTCTCCTCTATGGACGCGAAAGGACTTTGCTACTATCCAAGTAAAAAACACTGTACAAACTCTGGCCACAATTTGCTTTGCATAAGAACACGGTCCAGGGTTAAACATCAGAGACCTTCATGTCAGTTTGCTTTTCACGGCACATACCAATCAAGTATAGAACCAGCCTATATTGCAAAATGACATTCTGTTTACTTCCCTCTCTGTCTGTCCATCAAACCTTTTGCTATACACTTTAGAATGATTACTGATGTTCTGTGCAGGGTCTTTGTCATTTGAACATGACACATATATATGGACAAATATATATTTACAAAATCATGACAGGAAAAGTTTTTAACCAAAGGATAGAATGATCCCCGTTCAGTACCATCCCTAGGGCGTTCCAACTGGTGTCCACGCACTGGGCCCTGAGGCCTAGGGCGGCCCCATTAGTTTAATTCTCAGAGCCATGGCTGCCTGCTATAGAATATTAGTTGTGTGCCACCACTCTGTATATGAAGCTGCCGGGGAGTAGTAGTGGTGGGGGGG
>WWET01000633.1:53199-70155 GCA_011038615.1 Limnodynastes dumerilii
CCGCTCTTCATACTCACGGCTGCTTCATATACTGTACCAGATGTCAGCGGCTCTGTCAATGAAGCTGGTGTGTTACATGCCACCACACTAATCATGGCAATGTGTAATTTCTCTCCTTATCTGCAACTGGCACTTGCTGTCCTGTTCAGTCCCCGTACCTCTGTAGGAATCCTTCCCTACATGCCATTGCACCATGGCCTGCTCATGTCTGTTACCAGCAGCAGCTGCTAAAAGTGGGCGAACCCTTCTCCTTCTCTTTTATGGCTTTATAGCTGATATAATTACTGATATGTCACCCAGCCAATCAGATCCGTAGGCCGGGCTCTTCTGGCCAATCACTGGCCAGCAGACTCTTTATAGTCTTGGCAGTGGCATTCATTCTCTGCTGGTTATAGTGTCACACTCACTCTGTGTTCACTTGCTTTCTTGCTGCCTAGTGCTTTATTATTTGACTGCTGAGTGCCCCAATTCCTCTGTCTTGTCCCAGTCCCAGTCTCATCTACCTTGTTGCTCTCTTTCCTCAGTCCCAATCTTTGCCTCACTTGCCATTGTGTGTCTCCTCTTATCTTGCTCCTTACCTGCGTTGTGAGTGTCTGTCTTGTTAGTCCTCCTTGTCTGTATTTTTCTGTCCTGCCTCTGTATCTTCTTTTCCCTCTGCTCATCGTGGCTTCTCCATTGCTCTGCCATCTCGCAGGTTTTCTGTTTATTGCTTCATTTCCTTTCCTAGGTGATGGTATTAGTAGTTAGACCAGTGTTTCTCAACCAGTGGTACTAATACCACTGGTGGTACTTGGACCATTGTCAGGCGGTACTCTGGAACTGGTCAAGGTTGTAAGGAAGTACGATACCAAATGGCTGAAGACATAATTTATAAAATATCTTGATATCTTGGGGGCTAAATGGCATATGTATAAAATGTACCTATCGCTGCAAAAATATGTAAATAAAAACAACAATAACCCTGAAAATAGGTCATGCATATGTGTATACATGATATGCAAAGTGGTATTCCACATGATTCATAGTGGGTAACTGGTACTTGACATGATTTTATAACTGGTACTCTCCAAAATATGGTAGACAGTAGTAGCTTTCAGGGGCCACGACCTGCTAGGTTTTAGCAGCCCAGCCTATCCCCACCATCAGGGGCTCTAGTGAAGACCAGACTCCTGTTTAGACTCCGCCCTCTGGTTTGCCGCATTCGTGGCTGTCAGTTTAAATTGTTTATAGACAGTGCTAAGAGCTGTTTATTACCCAGTTTATTAATTAGCTGTTTATAAACAACTAACCAGCTGCAGGCAATCAGTGAGCAGTTCAGATGTCATTCTGTGTATACATAGAGTAGCAACTGAACTGCACATGCGCCAGATGAGGGCCCCAAGGAGGCTTTCCCCTGGGCACTGTCCCCTGTTAAGGGCAGCCCCATCCCCATTGATCCAGTGTATAATACAGAAAGCAGTCCTGTGTACTAAATGCTATGCTTTAGTGGCCAGTGCACAATATTAAATCAACATTAAATCAAGTAAAATCCATGGTGACTAGTTGCTGTATAGTGCACTAATGCTTAATACTGAATCATCATTACTTACTGCTCAGCATTGTAAGTGCTCTGGAGTGAAAATGGAAACAGAACATACTTAACAGAATGAAAAATATGATGTTTTTATTGAACTTATTTATGGAATTGAGGAAAACCTGAAATCGGATGTCACACTGGTATAAGTCAAATCCAAAGACACACTCCACAAATTTGCAAAGCAGTTACACATACTTTGAATCAAGGAGTTTAAAACCGGAGGGAGTCTATGGCACGAGGGCTGTCTTTTAGAAGAGAGAGACAAAAGTTTTTTCCGGCTGTCCCTATTTTGAATAGGCAGCCATTTTCAATATTTATTTTCAGAATGGGTGAGTATGCTGATCGACATATTCACCCAGTGCCGCCCGCCAAAGCCATCGCAGGTCACAGACAACACCGGAGAGGTGGGGAAGAGAGGGTTAGGGTCAGGCTGTGGGGAACGGAGGGTTAGGATTAGGCTCATGGAAGAGGAGGGTTAGGGTAAGGATTAGGGAAAGGGTTGAGGTTAGAATTTCTACTTAACTTTCGTAGCACTGTGTTCAGTGCTCTGGGAATCGATTGCTTTGCCTCTTCGAGACAAAAGCAATTGATTTCCCATTCAGTTTGGGACTGGCTGGGAGAGAATGGCCCTTTCGCAATAGGGCTATACTCAGTGGGGACCCACACCCGTTTAAAACATTGCCTACAATGAAGACCAGCTTGTCAAATAGTGCAGAGTGCTAGTTTCCTTACGTACCTAGAAAAAAAAAATGAAAAATAAATGATTTTATTAATGTCATTTAAATTGTTATATATTATATTTTGACATACAGAAAAGTACCTCATTATTGTATTGGATGAGACTATGTGAATTGTTGTACCTTTAAAAGACAGAACTCTGTAAAACAGTATAAAAGAATCATTGGTGTAGCAAAAACTGTCACCAATAGCAATAGATGGTTGCCACCCATGGTTGGAATAGTGAATAGACTTAAAGGGCTATGCAGAGTTGTTTAAAAAAAATGGTGTTTAGTATATAACTCCCAAAAGTATAAAGTAATGTAGTACAGAGAATTGTGTAGCCTCTCGCTATCTCATTCCAGTTTGTCTGTTTAAACCAACAGTGCACTTCCTAAATAGGCAGTGGCTGTATAGAGATCCATTATTCAGAATAAGGCTTAAGTGTGCCTCTGCAAATTGCTACATAAACTACTTAGTGCAGCAATTATAAAAGGCAATAACCAGGTAAAAGATTATATCAATAGAGGGATTTCAACACACATTCCGCTAAAGCCACTTTCTCAAGGCACCCATCTTTCAATATCTGATCCCGGTTACTCCACTTATCTTTTACTGTTTCCTGTTCTTCTTTATTGTGGCTGATGTTCGGCTTCTCCAGCTCCTGGTGGCACACTGGTTCCTGGGTAATATGACTATATCCTGTGAGCTGGTCCTGGATTTGTGGTACCCCTGTGATTGCTCTGAGGCACCCTATGGTGCCTCAGAGCAATCACATACATAAAGAAGAAAAAGTTCCACCTGATGGACAAATATTGACTAGCATTGGTAGCATGACTGAGAAGGACAGCATTTTTATGCATTACCGTCTCATGAAAATTTAGGAGTTTGTCCTGAATGATAATACCTGTCTATGTACTGTCAATGCTAGAGGTTAAAGGCTGTTAACTACCTTTTGGATATAGCACTTGGTATAATTTTATTCTTGGACATTTCCATTATATACTTAGTTAGAACTATTTCATCTTTGACAATATAATTTACAAGGTCGAGGAACTGCAATGGGGTGGCCTGTACCCCCATATATTCTAAATTACACGTTGAGTGATATGAGGATAAACTGGTATTTTGTGAGGATAATCTGAAATATACTGAGCTTGTTCTGCTTTGGTGGAGGTTTACAGATGACCTCTTTATCATCTTGGTGGCGACCGATCAATGCTAGATTGTTCTTTTAAATATTAACAATCTAAATCTTAAAGTGACCAAGGCTACTAGTAAAAAACAGATAATTTTCTTAAACTTAACATTTTTATGTCTGAGGACTGTACTTTAGACACTAAGGAATTGTTGAAAAGATTCAGGAGTTAGGGATACATTAAGAAATTTATCAATGAAGCATCTAAAAAAGCTAAAAGAAATGATAAGTTGTTTATTCCTCATTCCAAGGAATACTATAAAAGGAGAGGAGGAAGGTTTGAGATTTAAACAAACACTTAAAAAAAATATAACATTTTACAGAAGTACTGGCACATACTTAAACTGAACTTAGATTGGAGAATGTTCTGTCAGATAGAGAATTATTAAGTTGGTGGAGATCTTAACTTCTAAAAGATAGATTAGTGGGTAGCCATTATAGTGAGAGATGTTAAATGTAGAGGCTGCAAAGCTTGTTCCTATTTGAACAACATAAATACATTTATTGTTGGGCCTTCAGTGGCAAACGCAGGATTTTTGAAAGGGGGGGTTTCCAATGTGTGTAATACATGTGGGGTATATTAGCATAGCTGCCAATATTTTGGAGCCCAAAAACGGTACAGTTAAGCTCTGCCAGTCCCACCCAAGCTCTGCTCCAGGTCTGCCCCAACTGTAATGCTGCACGGGGCAAAAATTACCCCCAGCCTGTGTTTGTGTGTGTGTGTGTATGCTAGAGAATTAGACTGTAATGTGGCAGAGATTTATGTGAAGGACTGTTTAATATTGTAAAGAGCTACTTAATATGATGGCAGAGTTAAAAAAAAATATATGAAAAGTGACAATACTGATAATATGGTCGACTGCCAAAATATCTAAGACATCCATAAACGTTCTCTGTGAAAGCAGGAAGTTTATAATGTAGATTTCAAAATAATAAAAATTCTACAATAAGGAATTGCATTGCTTTTTGGTTATAACATGTCCTTTTTTTTTATATTTTTTTCAGGTAATTTATAATTTACTTTCACACATTAAAATAGTAGTTTGATATTGAAGGAACAGATCTAATAGCAATAGCAGTATACAAAGCATTAGAAGAGCACATTACACAATGGACCAGAGCCTGTGTCAGTGAATAAGCACTGTTGAATTTGTTGTGACCCATTCACCATCCCCAACCTGCTTCCCTATTGCAACACAGGCCAGGACCATCTTCCTCTTTGTCAGTCTGCAACAGTCAGTACATTTTACAACACAGGTGGACCAAACAACATTAAATTAGATTTCACAGCCACGAGATATAATTATAACACCACATTTCCATGTTATATTACAGAGACTTTCCACATATATTATTATGCATTAACATACCATTGTGTTGTCACTTGTTATTTTAATTAACTATTTATAACAGTTGCAAAACATATGGCAGCATTTAAAATCCAGGGCACTGACCAATATTATTGCAATTCAGGTCACCCTTTCTGATTGTAATTTTACATGCAAATTCTATAAACATCTATTTTATATATGTGTCCGTTTGACTTTATTTTCTTTTTTGCTCATACTTATGCTCAAACTACTAACTTAAACTAACCTCTACAGCTACCCCAACTTAATGTAACCCCTTGGTTCCAACTAATCCTCCACTACTGAGTGTAAGGCATGACTCACCAGATAACTGTCTTCGGTAGTTCACAGTCTAATCTGCTAACATATCAGTAACATACTCTGATTCATGCCATCTAGCCCATATCTTATCATATTTGGGCTTAGCATTACGCTTTTCAAACACAAATTTTTCGTGTTCTAAGGTAGATTGCACTGTACACATCCATTCTAACAGGGAGGGTGCGCTAATTGCCATCCAGGTTCTTGCCAGGCATACTCTAGCTACCAGGAATAAGCTATTAATATACTGCATCACATTTCTACCTACTACATCCTCCAATTTTAATCCAAACAGACAAACTTTAGGTGAGTCTAGGGTGCATCTTATGCCAGTGCGCGCAACACATTCTCTGACCTCTTTTCAGAATTTTTGAACCTTTGAACAGTCCCATATTAAGTGGAAAAAAGTGCACCCATCTTCCCCACATTTTGGGCATTTAGATGTACTATTAGGATCATACTGTGAAATTAGCCTCAGATACAAATAGCACCTATGTGTTATATAAATTTGTATCTGCTGGAATCTGTATGATGTGGAACATTTGTAGGAGCTAGCTAAAATAGTGCTCCATTCATCCTCCTCTAGTACTCCCAAGTCATTCTCCCATTTACTTCGCAATGGCAACAACTCACCCCCTTGTGGGCTTGACAACAAATATGCATACAAATAAGATATGAGTTTTTTATGACCTAATGCTTGCAATGTTCCCTTTAGTTGGGAGGGGACCACCACTACCTCCTCTCTGGTTGTAAATTGCACCGAAAGTGCATGTCATTGCAGATAATGAAAAAAGAATTTATTCGGGACATTATACTGTTCCTTTAGCAGTTCAAAGGATTTTAGTATATTATTTTGGTATATTTGTCCTATTACTATTATTAAAAAAAATTTCCACACTACTATCCCCTCCAAGGCCTGTAATTCTGGTAATAATTTATTATTCAACAAAGGAGTTCCGTTGTCCAACCCCTTCTCACCCAACATACTTGTCGCTCTGTTCCATATACACTTAGCCTGCCGAACAATCTCTGGGATTCAATTTGAGTATTTTCCTGCCAGCAAACATTGCGTGGGAGTATGATCCTGACCAGCCTGCTCTACCAGGGACCAATGTAGGTCTCCGTGAGAGGAGTCTGTGATCCAATCTTACAATAGCGCAAGTTGTGCAGTCCAGTAATATAGCTGCATGTTTGGCAGTGCCATGCCCCCGGAACTCCGTGTTCTGCACAGAGTGCTGAATTTAAGGCTGGCCCTTTTATCTGCCCATATTAGGGAAGTTAAGTAACCACGCAACCTAGTGAAAAACTGAAAAACTTGTTGGGTATATATACAGGTGAATTAGCCAAGAAGTATAACACCTTAGGCTGAACAATCATCTTCACTAAGCTCACCCTACCCATAACAGACAAGGGAAGTCTCTGCCACACCCCGATTTTATGTTGTATGTATTCTAGCATATAGTCATCCATGTTGTTTGTAATGTGAATTCCCAAGTATTTAATTTTACTCGCCCATTGTAGAGGAGGGAAAGGGGGAGAGGCCACCGGAGGAACCCCTCTCATTGGGAGAACGTGTGACTTATCTCAATTCACATATAAACCTGAATATCTACCAAATTTTTCCACCACTCTCAGTAGCGCAGCTATTGAATCGTTTGGGTCAGCAAGAAATAACAGGATATCATCCGCGTAGAGTGCAACCTTCTCCTTCCTTCCCCCAATGACTATTCTCTTAATATCTGACTCATGCCTAATGCAACTAGCCAAGGGCTCGATCGCAAGCGCAAATAATGCTGGAGACAGCGGACACCCCTGTCTTGTGCCCCTATGCAGTGCAAAAGCCTCAGAGGTAAATCCATTAACCAGCACCCTGGCCACAGGCGCACAGTATAACAGCCTCAACCAAGCAATATAGGTGCTACCAAAGCCCATTTTCCTAAGCACCGCCCAAAGATAACTCCACTCAATGGAATCAAAGGCTTTGGCCGCATCCAATGAGAATATCCCTGGCTGCACAAGGGACAAATGACCCAATGGTATATGGGAATAAAGACGCCTTAGGTTTATGCTTGTTGACTTTCCAGGCATAAACCCAATTTGATCTGGATGGACAACCTCGCTTATTACCCTATTGAGTCTTACCGCTAAAATTTTTGCAAGAATCTTGACGTCTGTATTCAACAATGAGATAGGACGGTACGAGTCTACATAATTAGGATCTTTTCCTGGTTTTGGGAGAACTACAATTAGTGCCTCCGGACATTACAAATCGCATCTGCTTAAACAAATCTCGCGATTTATAACCTTGGACGGTCGGAGGTTATAAAGACAGTCAGGGCAATGTGATGAGTCATTTTCTGCTGGGACAAGGAAGGAGCCGGACCAGTTGGCAATCAACGGGCTGAAGAAGACCCGGAGCCGCTGTCACCCGTCGTCTGGAGTAACACTGCAATACAGAACAGTGAGTGGGATATGCTTTTTAATGTGGATATTTTTTGCAGTAATATGTGATTATTATTCTAAGGGGCAGATTTTTTACAGGACTTTTTATTTGGGGAACATGGTAACTTTTTAATATTGGGGGGGGGGGCATTACTAGTGCGATTTTGTCATAGGGACATATGAGGAGGATTTTTACTAGGTCATGGGAATTATTTGCCCAGGTGCGCTGTATTAAGGGCCATGCTTTAGGTAGTAATCTGTAGCGGGACAATAGTTAATGATTTTTAGGCTTCAGGGATGTATTTAATTAGTTATTTAGAATGGGGCAGGTAATCTTTATATGTAGGGGGGGAATAGTTAGTATGTTAGCGTTACGGGGTACTATTGCATTTGCGGCGGTATGCCATTAACCCTTGGCATGCTGCCACTTATGGCAATATAAGGCGCAGCATGCCCTGCAATACAAGGACATGCTGTGCCTTATAGTACTACATGCAGCAGCATGCTATGCATTTTAGAGGTTAGTTTAGAATTAGTGAAATTTTAGAAACATTTTTATTGAAGGGGCAGGATTTACAGTACAATTAAACTATAGCTAGTTTAGCACCAACTCGTGCGAGTTGAACCTAAACTCGCTATAGTTAAAACGCATTGAATCGCTCATTTTGAAAAATTGCACCCATTAATCGCTGTTTAGTAAATTCACCGATTAAACTCAAATGCATATGATTTTCAGCGATCTTCAGCGATTTAAATCGCTCCCTTAAAATCGCCTTTAGTAAATCCGGCCCTAAGGGTTGATGTTTAAAAATTCAAACAGGACAATAAAACAAATAAATAGGCAAATTTTCTGAACAGTCTGCTAATGAACATCTATAACACAATTAAGCGTTGTGTTTATATCAAAAATTGTGTATACTTGTGTATCTATGAATGCTAAGTAACTTTAGGAAGCTTTATTGGCCGTGTGGTTCACATTTGGGTAACATACCATTCTTAAAAGTACACACGTCAGAGTTCCGTCAGCACGTGGAACTTCTGTGACTGGGGAGTGGTTAACTGCATTTTGGTTGCTTTTCTGAATCAGTCTGTCAGATCTCTGTTCTTATATTTAAGTACGAATTCACTTACGCAAAGATCATGGCCCAGATCCAGAACAACGCTTCTGTGCGAATTTACGGCTGGCGGACTTGCGATTTTGTATGTACCGTGCATGCGCATGACAGATGATACGCTACGTAACGTAACTCTGAGCATATGGGTCATTCACGTATTAGTTGCGTAAATTCGTACGTGTGGGCGTGCCAATTTTACGTGAGCCAAAAGTACGTCTAAAATACACAATGTAGGCGGGGTTTTCATTTAAAGTGTACAGCATGGGCGTGCTTAGCTGCGTAAGTCCGTGTTACCCATCCGTACATGTGCGGACGACAGCGGTTACGTGGCCAAAAGTTAAGGTAGGGTTTTGAAAGCGGAAATCGGTTAAAGTACGTACATGCAGGGGGAGTGCCTAGGGGAGTGTATAGAAGGTACGCTCGCAGAAATACGCTATTCTAGTGAACGGATTGCAAGCAGAGTTCTGGATCTACCCCCATGCTTTTAACTCTAGATAGGGTTCATTGATATTATTATCTAATTTTTAATGAGTGCTGACCTTTCATTTTTTAGTGGCTGCTCTGTTTCTATATGTGAAAGAAGGAATATATTACGACCAGAAAGAGGCTGCAGTATCTCCCCACACACTTGCCAATTATCGCATCTCTTTTAACATTCAACCAATTTATCATAGCTACACAATTATTCTTCTTTAGCTAAGTATAATGAAGAGATTGTATGGTTATGCTCAGAACAGGAACCTGGATCACACATGGGCAGTGTGACTGTTGTATGGGGACCAGCTGCTTCTCTGTGTAGCAGTACAATTTGCATGCACAGGATTGGTAGATATCCTCTGTTTCTCCTTCCTCCCATAACAAACACTAACAGCAGCCTTGAAAGGTAGATCATTTTTTGGTTGGGAAAATGGAGCGCAGGACATTACTAGCCAGAGCCGAAACATAACCACAACTAACTAAACTTAACAGGACTTGAGAGAGCAGAAATCAGGCCTGAATTGACAGATAGATGAAATGTTAACTGATTGACTGAATGCAATTAAATAGATTATTATACCATTCAATGGACCGAATTAACAACTATGTTATTTTTAAGTTACGTGCCTATTTTTAAGTGCTGCGCTAATATACACGCATAGGAAATATTTTATGCAATCTACGTAGCGTTTTGTTACGTAGATTGCATACATGCGGTCTTAAAAGACTACATGTACGCAATCTACGTAACAAAACGCTTTGTCCAATGACTTCAGCTGTTGTATTTTTCAATTTTCTCCACTTTTAGAAAGAATCTATACCCATGTTAGCAAAAACATCTCTTACTCTTAAACAAAGATGGTAGGAAGCAGGAAATAAGGGCAAAAGAAACACAGAAATATTCTGCATTACAAACAAGAAGGGAATTAACAAAGTAAACCTAAGGCGCACATCAGTGACAAAGACAACCGTAACAATGAAAGAGAAAACAAGAAGTAAATAGGTGGAAGAAGGAAAAAAGCAATATATAGGCCCCAAAGTAAAGCTTTCAAAATAAGGCTTTTTATGCCTTCATAATAACAAGATAATAATATCAGACATGGATAAATCCAGGTGAGAGATCGGATAGGGGAGTCCTCTGCTGGACACATAGGAGAAATGAAGCACAGAACAGTGACAACGGAAAGATATATGTAATGTCATGTAATGCATTTAGCTTTCTACTGGTAGAATTGCAGCCATTGATTTCCATGATTCGTGTAAACATCTGGGGCTAGAGGGCCGTATTCACAGATCCGTTGTTTAAAAGTACACAATTATACGCACGCACGTAACAAGGCAACACTCACCAACACCCATGACACTCCCCTCTCCCGGCCGTGCAATCGTAGACTTATGCCTCCATAGACCACCTCTAACTTTACGTGTGTACTTACATGTGTATATGTATGGTGTACGTGCGATTCTATGTAACCGCGCCCTCAAAGACTCATTTAAATGCCCCCCCCACCCTATTTCACATAACTTTTCAGGTACATATTTCAACCCCGCCCATTCGTACGTATGTCCCCAAGTGCGATTCACGTGTCCGTACCTAAAGTACTTACATGCGTATATTCTACGTTATTTGCTTAAACGTACCTAAACATACGCACGCAACTTCACGTGAAAACGGATCTGTGCGGCCCAGAATTACTAAGCTGTGGGAAAGGAAAAGTGGAAATGTTGCCCATAGCAACCATTCAGATTCTAGCTCTCACTTTCCTATTACACACTAGAAAATGTCAGCTAGCATCTGATTGGTTGCTATGGGCAACCTCTCTACTTTCCCATTCCCGCAGCTTAGTAAATCTTGTCCCTGGTGTGTTTCTCAAAATACCACTTAGGATAATTTAAGTGTGGGTCCCCATAGCGAATGGCCCTATTTAGAAAGGGCTGTTCGCTAGCCAGTTCCGATCCCCGGAGCACCGAACATGGTGCTCTGAAATGTGAGTCCCCCAGCCTGCTCCCTAACCCAAACCCTAAGTCTCTCCCCCTCCCACAGCCTAACCCTAAGTCTTACTTGCAAGAGGATTGGGTAGCAGTGCAATCGCACAGGTGCATGGAGATTACAAAGCCCTACACATCTGTTGTTGGATCCAGTTATCATTAGGATCGGAAAATAATAATGCTAATAATGTTGGACAATTATACCTTAGTCTATAAAGCAGACAGAAACTACTTCATAACAAGTGTTGTAATGAATAACATTTATTTTATATAATATCAATGCAAAATAATAAAGGAAGAAGTGCATTTATGTCATATTATTGCCTGTGAGCTTCCACATCTGTTCTTGCAGCATCTACTGTATCTCCTGCTTCTTTTCATAAGCAATTTCTCCAGTCATCCGTGTTACTTCTATAGCTCTCTTCCCTTCTTCTAGTGAAATAATCAAGCATTAATAGCTGCATTGCACAATCCTCCAGTGTAACAATAAGTTATCCATGCTACCAGAGTACAGAATATGAGCTACCTGCAGTAGACTGATCCTATTTTTCTTTTATCTTCACATTTAGTTTACAAACTGGTAAGTTTTGGTAGCGCTTTCACTGACCTAGTTAGGACATTAGCCATTCTGTACAGAAACATCTATATATATGCATACAGATTGCAGTTATGGTATGTCATAAATAAAAGCTTAGGAGATGAACACAGCATCTAAAATCCCCAGAAGAGAGAGCCGAGGGCCATCCCAGTAGCAGCCCCAGCGAGCATTCCCATGGCCATGTCTCCATTGTTGTCATAGTATCTCTCCCGGATGATGATGTGATTAGTACCTCCTGGTCCTGAATAGTAAACAGAATGGTAACAATAAAGACAATGGTATGAAGACAGAGGAGTGACACAGATGAAAATGTTTACCATGCTTTCAAATAGCAGCTATGCCTCTAAATCATTATTTAGTAAATTACAAACCCACTGAAACATATGGACTGCTCTGTTCAGCTCTGTCCTTTATTAAGCATATAATATGTAAAATGAAAACCATCTAGTGACATAAGTGGCTGTACATATGTTATAGATATCTCTGGCAGCGCAGTTCAATGCATTGTGGAAAATGTATACACAGATAGATCAGGAGCAGAGGAAAGGTGTAACAGATTCCTCCAGGTCTATGACTTACTTTTCCTAAACCACCTTTGTCTACATCTTATACTCCTGTCTGTGGATGCTGATCCCTCATCGGTCTTCTTTAAAGGCAATAATATTTTTTTATGAGAAAAATGAGCTACTCGTGATTTACCTCATTGTCTGGAAGACTCCATACAAATAATTTGGCTTCTAAAGTGAAATCAACTGTAATATGGGGTCTGATCCAGAGGTATTCTTCCATTACGTTTACAAGCGTAGCGTAATTACTATGCACTCCCCTTGCGTGTACGTAGTTTGGCCGCTATATGCTTCCCGAACCCTACCTTAACTTTACACAGTGTAACTACTGACGTATGTATAGGCAGCACGTACTTACACTGCTAAACACGCCCATGCTGTACGATTTAAATGCCTCACCCCGCCTCTGAAGCTTAATTTCGGGTGTCGTATAGCTGGCACGCCCCCTTAGTATGTAGTTACGATGAAGATACGTGACTGGCCCTTACGCTCTAAGTTATACTTCTTGCGCATGTGCAGTAAGTACTAATGGGCGCTTTTACGCTAGCGGCTAGCGTAATTTCACTCGCGTATGTTGTTCTTGATTTGTAAAAAGAAATCCTCCCAATGTAAAGCTATTAAATACCAGTGTGTATCAGTCTGCTCTCTGTTTTTGATCATCACTTGCTTGTATTTAGCAGCTTTGACAATTAATATCGCCGTTGAGTCTTCCAGTTGTCTTCAATATCAATCTTCGATGTTACTTAACACGCTAACACGTGGATGGTTGATTATATTGGAAACAGAATTGTTCAGGCAGCTTCATTTCATAAGATTAGAGGCTTTCTCTGTCTCTGTCACCACATACTGCAGCATTCTTCAGATAATGAGTGATTTATCGAAAAGAAGGAGAAATGACTTCATAAGCAGATAGTCTTCTGCCAAAGTCTAAAATTTGGGTAGCTTAACATTAAATGCATTTTTTTCACAATCAATAAGAGATCCTGACCTCTGTTCGTGTTCCGCACGTGAGAGGGACGTGAACTCCCCTTCTCACGTACAGCGTTCTGGACATTTATGTGCCCAGAACCCTACCTTAACTTCTCTGCATGGATCTGCGTCTGTCCAAACACAGATCTGTGCGAAAGTGCCTAGCACCGCCCACTCTCCATTATCCGCACGCCTATATTGACCCTCCTTGCGGGGATTAGGCATGTGGATGTAAAGGAACCCCCCGTCGGATGGATCTCCCAGTGCACGGAAATAAGTTCCATCTGGAACTGGCCCAGGATGTGAAGTTCTTCACTTCATGCAAAATATATAAAAAATTCTGGTGTTAAATTAAAACGTTCTTTTTTACTGAGCTTCTGAGAAACGGCTCGTACCAGTTGAGGAGAAATGGAGAAAAAAGATCCTTGAAATTCCAATATGATTGAGATATACTTACTATTTTAATATAACTTAGTAAAGTACCAAGATACAGCTGTGATTCAAAATTAATTGAAAACAAAAAAAAGAAGAACGAGCAATCACTGTGCACTCTGCTTGCTCCATTTTCCCAAAAAAATGGTAGATTAAAATGTAATAAATCTTTATTAATCATCAAGTATAAAAAGGGGGTAAGTGGTGGTTAAGTAAATTTGAATGAAGCCACTGGCTCCATATTAGGTATCTCTCAATTGTTGCCAAATTGTCCTTGTTGCACTAATATTTATACCATGGTCAAAAAATCATGAAGGTATCAGTGCCCACCCCTTACACCTAAAATGATGGACGCTTCCTAGGGTGAGGCAGTGACACTCATGTAGGCAGAGCAGTAACTATAGGGAGGTCTAGCATAGCACATTTACAGACACTGCTGAGTGATGTCTACAAACTATTCTTTTGTTTTAGTCACATTCAAAACTAAAAAGTAAAAGGACGTTTTGGGTGGTCTCCAGTATAACTACAGCATTGTGCATTTACTATTTTCCAGATTGTATGGACTGTCTCAGCAATGCATTTGTATTCACAAAGTGGATCTTGACAGCTTCAAGGTTCTTTATTGACAATAAAGAGACATGAAATGAAAGACTAACATTTGTCAGCTAGATTACTTCATTTTTAGCTTGGATCAAAGAGAAAAGGAGCAAATTTACATGTGGAAAAATGCAGTTTGTTTGTGCATGCAGTATATTTTACACTGCAATCATTTTCACACTCCAGGTCATTGCTGAACTCCCAACTCTAAATCAGAAACATTTTAAATGTGGCTTCGATGCCAATGAGCAATATTTTGCTTTCCATAACTTTAAATAAACAAGACCATGCAAGTGCTATGTCATGGATGAAAAGAAACTTGTGAAACCCTGTACAACAGGGGTGGCCAAGCTCGGGCCTCGTGAGCTACCAACGGTTCATGTTTTCCAGTTCTCCTCAGATAGTCAGAGGTGAGATAATCACTACCAACTGTAGATTTTTTTGAATGTGTCAGTTAGTAATGAACACACCTGTGCTCCAACCAGGAGACCTGGAAGACATGAACCATTGGTAGCTCACGAGGCCCGAGTTTGGCCACCCATGCTGTACAAGATTTATACCGCAGTTAATGACTCTTTCTATCTTTCTTCTGGGAGCTCTTGGAGGAGAGAAGAGATGTCAGTATCGGGACAGGGCTGGTAATGTAATTTCATTCAAACCACTGCCTGTCGCCCCCTGCCTGTTAATGCTGCGATCCATAGTGTTACTAAGAAAAGGACGACGCTTAATGACACAAATTTCGTCATTGAACCCCTGCCAATCCATTACACTATGGATCACAGTATTGATAGGCAGTGGAGCCAGGGATTTGCATTAAATCACATCTTAAGCCTGCATGCTGGAAATTTGCCCTATCCCCTGGGATTCCCGGAGCAATGCCCATATTTTGATAGTCTCCTAGATATTCCAGGTCGACAACTATGATTGAATCCATCTCTTCCAATGCATAACATGTATTTCTGCTGCAGCTGCTGGGCACTTGTGTGTAACCACAACCATTATGAAATACATCATTTACACTCACCTTGTTGTGGGTAAGATACATAGGCCTGTCCATCTCTAGTGTAGATAACCTGTGATCCTTGAGGTGGGTATGCACCAGGGTATTGCTCATATCCATATGGCTGGTAATAGAATTACAAACTTTGTTATCATCTTTATGCATAGAAATTCAATA
The DNA here is from genome assembly GCA_011038615.1 of Limnodynastes dumerilii. Lineage (NCBI taxonomy): Eukaryota > Metazoa > Chordata > Amphibia > Anura > Limnodynastidae > Limnodynastes > Limnodynastes dumerilii. The sequence goes on from WWET01000633.1 coordinate 68,723, forward strand.
AACTGATACTTGAAAGCTCTGACTCCACTCAGCTAAAATCTTGTGTTAGCACAGGACAATAAACATTGCAAGTCATACAAATAAAGCTGACCACACAGTATGGTTCAGATCCAGAGTGTGGAAGTAAGAGGAAAACAGGTGACAATTTACACCTGGACAAAGCCATGTTGTATGACAAGAAGCAATTCAATTTGTTGAAAACAGTATTAGAGAACACAGGTGAAATGACCTAACCCAGGGCCGGGTTAGGATGCTAGGGTGTTTTCGGCGCCTCCCCCTGCAAATTTTACATTTGCGCCCGTCTGTTTAACAATTTAACATTATAGCTAATAGAGTATAGAATCCATATAAGCAACATAAAACACAATCTTGTAACCACAAAGAAGAAAGCAAATCATAGTCACTACGATACAAGACAATCAGCCTCGCTAGTTTCCATTAATGTATACAATTTCACTTCATCCTAAAAACAGACATTGGGCCTGATCCAGAACAACGCTTCGGAGCGAATTTACGCGTGGCAGAGACGTAAAATCGCTGTTTTGTGTATGCACTGCGCTTGCGCACCATAGAAAATACGCACATTAACGTAGCGTAATTGTGAACGTATGGGCCATTCACGTATGTGTCACATAAATACTTACGTGTGGGCGTGCCAATTTTACGTTACAACAAAATACGTCTGAAATACGCTATGTAGGCGGGGGGGTTGTATTTAAAGTGTACAGTATGGGCGTGCTTGCGTAAATTCATCTAGCCCATACGTACGTGTGCGTATGACTGCGGTTACGTTGGAAAAAGTTAAGGTAGGGTTTGGAAAGTGTATCCTGACAAAATCAAAATACGTACGTGCAAGGGGTGTGCAACAAATTTACGCGCACGAAAATACGCTACGCGAATAAACGTACGGCAAACGTAGTTCTGGATCTACCCCATTATCCTAGACTGCTATATCATACAGGTCACCACACAATACAAACTGCATCACCACTATGCAATACTTTCAACATTCTTGAAATTCAATGCAGTTAATAAAGGCCTCCTTGTGTCATAAAAACAGAAAACATTTGTAACCACTATACAAAAGAGGCACAACCTTGTCATCACTTACTGTTATCCAATGTGTGTGTACTATATATATATATATAATCAGGTTCAGTGCGCTGCTAAAGAAATAACGCTGTAAATCAACCTGAAATATGGGTATGTATAGTCCACACACTGATCACCAAGTGGATCTTCACAGGTATTAATAAAAACACTAGATTCCTTTCTTCAGAAAGAACCGCGTCTTCCCCAAGTTAATTCCTGGTCCTCACTCCCGGGTACAATAGAATCTAGAAAAATAGAGGAAACAGGGGGCGCTCCATAGTATATTAAAAGATTTTATTCAGCGTTTCGTCACTGGGACTTCGTCAGGGGCCCCCTGACGA
>WWET01000633.1:70514-85470 GCA_011038615.1 Limnodynastes dumerilii
ATATATATATATGAAGTTGCTGTGAAAGTTTATGCTGCAAACCCCCTCTCGCTCACAATATATACATATATATATATCTCCATCCAATCTCTCCCCCTTGCATGTATCCAGTCTTCCAATATTTACCCCATGTGTGTCTCCAGTCTCCCAATATATTTCTTCATGTCTCTCCAGCCTCCCAGTATTCCCCATTATTTCTCCAGCTACCGGTATTCCCATCATGGCTCCCAGTATTCCCATTATATGTTTCCAGCTCCCCAATATCCCATTATGTGTCTCTCCAGTATCCCATCATGTCTCTCCAGCCCCCAGTATCCCCATCATGTCTCCATCCCCCCAGTATGCCCATCATGACTCTCCAGCCCCGCAGTATCCCCATTATGTGTCTCCGGCTCCCAGTATCCCCCATAATGTGTGTCTCCAGTTCCTTAGTATTCCCATAATGCCTCTACTGCCCCAACAGTATCCTCATTATGACTCTCTATCCCCCCGGTATCCCCATTATGTCTCTCCAGCCCCTCAAGTTTCCCCATCATGTCTCTTCAACCACCCCATTATTTCTATCATGTCTCTCCAGCCCCTCAGTATCCCCATCATGTATCTGCAGCCCCTCTAGTATCCCAATCATGTTCAGCCCCTCCCCTTTTATTTTATTTTACTTTACATACTTCCTTTTTGTTTCCCTCATCCCTTCCACCATGGCGCATACAGGAAGTTCCTGTATGAGCTTCCAGGGCAGTTACATGGAGCAGCTGAAAGGAGCTTTGCATTCAGATGCTCTGTGTAACTGCTTCTGCAGCTCATACAGGACCTCCTGTAAGAGCTGCCTGTATGAATGGGGAATCCTTTCACCCGGCACCATAGCGGGGAGTGGGGGGGGGGGGGGGGGGGGGGTGAGTGCTTCTGCAGCCTGGCGCCGGTCTGAGCCGCATCCCCACCGTGGATCGAATTGCACCAGCCCTGACCTAATCCAGGTCTAAAATGACAGAAAAGCTGGTCAGTATCTGTGTGCAATAAGCAAAAGCAAAGTATTCTCCATTCTCCCTGTATGCAAAGATTAAAAATAATTTGACCTCCCCTGAAATTCAGCATGGCTTTTACCAAGTGTAACTTTTAACCTGATTTCCTCTTATTTTCAAACTCTGGATCTAGTCCAACATGATTATTAGCTCAGCCATATTATAAAGTAGTGTATGGCATGGACGAGTCTAGAAACTCACTGACCGATGATTGTATCGTACTGAACAATCTAACCACCAAGTCCTTGATGAACAGAACATTATGTCAGTCACTGGGGACATTGCGGAATGTGTAACTTGCATTAGTTGATGTAAGAATAGACAACAGTGTGTTTTATGTGAAATTTTGCCACATTGCAGGCTGGATACACATTGCTTTAAACAGGTGACATTACACTAGTTTAACATCAAAAGCAAAAATTGTTTATAATGAAGAAGCTTTGGTCACTCACTGGAGGTGCATCGAATTGACTGTAAGGAGGGGCTGGACCAAGTATGGCTTCATCATAGAGGAGGGGTGGAGCCACAATCTAATAGAAATAACAGTAACATAATTATAACTAGGAATGAAATCCATAACTAGGTTATTGTTTAACAAAAGCTATTCATAAGAACAGTGCCAATTATTTTCTGCAAGTAGATATTGATTCAGAAGAAGATCCCGACCTCTACACAAGGGTAGTTTTCGCTTGCAGATTGCGTAAAATGATCACATCCATTGCGGAACTAGATCCGCAGGACCCAGCACTTTAAGATGGAACACTTTCCCATGACAGGACGGGACAGGGCATTTAGCTACTGCAAATCTGAGAGGTGAGAGGGAAAAGTATGGTTATTCTACTCTAAGGGCTGGGTTTAGCCCTTTTGTGTGATCCAAACTTCTGCAACGTTGCCATTTTAAGTGAGGATGTTGTGGAAATTTTAAGGTAGGGGCCAGTTATCATAACTCTGTGTGTGCGATGGGAATGTCCTTCCCCTCACCCACACGGGAGTTAGGATCTCACGCCATACCGTTCTCGTAACTCCACTACCACTGCATTTGGACCTCATAGCACAGAGGTAGTGGAGACCTGGTTCCGGTCCTTAGAGTCGGATCCAGGCTTTTGATGCACTCGGAGATCCTGCCTTCTGTACGGAATTACCATCCAGTTCCCCTATAAAACCTCAGCGCTGTCCACCTTTTAAATCTGGAAGTCTGGATAGACGGTGCATTCCCTCAATGTACTATTTCATTTCTAGAAACAAGGATATGGAATTGCACTGGTTAATAGCTTATAATGATGTCTACACTCTGAGTGCTACTATGTGGCCAATACAGTATATGCCAAAACTAAGAAAATAAATAATATCTACAGTCACAAATGCTTTAAAACATCATACATTTTATTGGTTAATTTTAAAAGAATTTAAGCATAAAAAAAAACAACTCTTTTAAAATAAACTGAAAATATATGATGTTTTAAAGCATTTTGTGACCGTAGAAATGATTGATGGATGTACACTACAAATGGCCTTTGGTTCTTTCTCTAAACATCCTTTCTGGTTTTTTGCTATTTAATTCCTACCCTTGTCCCACATAGTGGAAGCTCTTCTGCTTCCCAGCCTCACCACCCTGCTGTTGGAATTGGTATCAGGATAGAACTCTGGATCCAGAGAACGAGGGCATGCTCTAATTCTAGTGCTTGGGAGGCGTCCCCTTTTAGTAAGTCAGGATCCGATCCTTAGTACCCAGTTATAAATAGGGGGATAGAGGCGATCTTTATATCTGTTGATCAGTAAGTAGGAATCATTGTATAATGGAGGAATCATTATGTAATGGATTGAAAAACAAAACAAACATTTCACCATACATCATGTTATATTAGTAAGTAAGTTCTACAAATAAAGTGGATTGTCGGGAACTAAACCTGAAAGATATTTTGGAGAACAGTGAGTACCCGCCATCTACTAAGGTAGCTTCTACTAAGGTAACTTCTTACTGGCTTTTATAAGTGGTTATTACACTCTACATAAATGATATAAATAGGTAAATATAATAACATAACAGGATTAAGCAATGCACTATTATATCATCTATCCATATTAGTGATGTGTGAAGATCTTAGTAACATACTGGGGATGTGTGGAGGTAAAAGTGACCTATGTGAATGGGGCAGTGGAGGTCTGAATGACACGCAGGGTGGTGGTTGGACGTCTAAGTGACATCTTGGAGGAGGGGTCTGATTGACCTGTGGGGTGTGAGAGGAGCTAACAACCCGTGATACAGAGGTGTCTGCATGACCTAGAAATGGCATTTCACTCATGCAGGCTCATCAGTATCACTGTCCAGAAGCTCACAGCCAGCAATACTCAAAGGACGACCCATGCTTTACCCTGCGGGCGGCACCCGTGTCATTTTTGCCCCCTTTCCTGTCTACCATTTCTGATGGCCCTGAAACATATGCCATAATCTGAAGCCTAAGCTGAATATCTCCTCTCAGATATTAGGAAAGCATGATATGTGTGTAAACATTACATACTGCTTTAGTTCTGGCTTCCCGAAGAGCAGTTACCCAGGCTCTGAAAAGAAACAGAGTATTATTATAAACAGCTGTTCAAGGAAGAATTCGTTTAATATTTCCATACACAGTGGACATGACCACAACAACACCTTCCGTAATATCAGGTCTGAGGGGTATATTTACAAAAGTCAATTTGGTCCAAATTGCCCATACTCCCGGGACTTTGCAGGCGATTATGCAATCACTGTATATACTAAAGGCAAAGTCCTGGAACTTGAGCCTTTGTCCAAATCGTCAAGGCAAACATCGCTGGACAGAAATTGTTAGATGTTTGCCATATAACATATACAAATCATCAGAATTCACTAAAGGTGATTTCTCTAAATCGCCTTTAGTGCAATGGCAAATCGCAAATTTATTTTCTGCAATTTGCCGTCGCACTAAAGGCGATTTCTCTAAATCGCCTTTAGTGAATTCTGACAATTTGTATATGTTATATGGCAAACATCTGGATGATTTCTGTCCAGCGATGTTTGCCTTGATGATTTGGACAAGGGCAGGGAATCTTCTTGGCAGTGTAAATGTTTATTTTACATACACATGTATTACTATATGTTTTGTGCACACTGTTTTTTTTTTTCATGCACCACACACAGCGCAGCATGTTTAGAACGCTTACCATGCTGACTCTGATATTACTACAAGGCTAAGCAATGCTGATCCTTGTAGTTCTATCAGCGCAGCATGGGTAAGCCTTTCAACCATGCTGCGCTTGGCTTTTTTTTTTAACACAGCAACAGCGATTTCTTAAAGGGTAAAACTCTGTGCTTTTCTATAGAATAGCACAGCGATGTACCCCTTGCTAAAGCGACGCTTCTTGATGGTGATTAAAAATTGCCCCTTAGTGAATACTGCGATTTAAAAAAAAAAAAATCACGGGAAAATCGTGGCGATGGCTGGCCAGCCAAAAGCGACTTTTGTAAATGTACCCCTGATTGTTGTGTCCCTCATAACTGTGCGGGTGAGAAAGTGGCACGAGGCATTCAGCACCACACAATGAAAGAGTTAGCTTTTCTCTAAGTTTAAATAATGATATCTAATGTAAACACCCATTATTGTAAAAATAACAATGGTAATATATAAACACATGAACAAATCATTTTTCTACTATTTGATTGCGTGATCTGTGCGTTCACTATTTAATCAATCCCACTTGTATGGGTGGACTACCAATAACCTTATTTTGTAACTCAAGCACACAGAACATGGTGTAATTACAGAAGTCTGAATCGGAACACATAGAGATGGAATGCCTATTCTGTGCATTGTACTAAGAAGGTGATTGCAACTCAGCCATTCTGGGCCATATTCACAGATCCGTGTTTAAAAAGTACGCAAATATACGCACATACGTGGCAAGACAACACCCATGACACTCCCCTCACACGGACGGATTTTCGGTGACTTACACGTCCATAGGGCAACCTTAACTCTATGTGTGTAGTTACGTGCGTATTTTCCTTCCGTATGTGCGTACATGACTAACCGCGCCCATATTAGTCCATTTAAATGCCCCCCCACCCACTTTCACTAAACTACGCACGCATGGAAGATAACCACACCCCTCTGTACGTATGTCACTAAGTCCGATTTGCAAATCCGTGAGTAATGGACTTCCGTGCCTAAATCGTATGTAGCTTGCATCAAAATAGCTACTAGGCATGCGCAGTTCAACCGTACCTAAAAATACGCACGTAAAAATTGGCAAAATCGTAAGTGTGAATCCGGACCTCTGTCGCTAGTGTTATTCCTCTTAGGTCGGAATTGATCACTATGCCTTTCAATAACATCATTTTGATGCATGCAAATGCTTAAAACACAAAAATCTGCCAGAATACACTAAAAATGGAGAGTAAGACGGAACTCTAGATCTGGCCCTTAGGCACAAGCATAGTCACATGACATAGGCTAGCATATTACTAGTGATTACATTACATGACATATGCTGCTAGCCTATATCATGTGATCACCAGTAATATGCTAGCCTAAGTCATGTGATCACCAGTAATATGCTAGCCTGTCATGTGATCACCAGTAAGCGTATATTTCATAGCAAATATCATTGTCTTTTGAAGGAATATATACATACAAGCAGTCATCTGTACTTTCTGCAATAAGGTTTATAACGTTTCCTTCATCACAAATAATTTGTAGGCAGCAATCCTTTGATTTTCCTTCAGGTAAACTTATATCTAAACAAAGTAAAATAAACACAAAGTCAAACTTTCTAAATACATATTTCCTAGAATAAATTCATCTATCTTTTCCCACTATGCACCTGGAAACATATTTTTGCACTACATTATCAAAAGGTTTCAGAGGTAATATATGTATTTGAATGCAAATTGCTCTGATAACAAATTATCAAGGATCACTAAGCAAATTCAACAATAGTGTTTGAGAGCAATAAGTGTTATCTTATCACTTTTCTAGGCCTGGTTTAAACATATGCAGAGTGGAACTAAAAGCCTAGTTCTTGAATATTAATAAATAACATATTATGAAAAAAAAATCTTATTCTATATAAATAAAAATTTTATAAAAAGTATTAGCGTTGACAAAAAAAAAACATTAAACACCAAAATGAACTAATGCTGATCTTTTCTACATTCCACTCCAGTGTATAGTGTAAATCCCATAGTTTTAGGGGATACATCTTAGAGCAATTTACCAGTGATACAGAGGTGTTTGCATGACCATTAAGTACTTATTAATCAGAATAAACAGCTGCCTCTATGTGTCACAGTTTCCTTATCATGGAGGTGAAAGTAATAATATGTACCTTTACAGTCATTGCCTACTCGGATATGTGTACATTGTAATGGCATGAGAATTTTTTCTTCCATGTCTTCTCTCTCCTGATCATTATAATATACCAAATATCCATTTGACCACAGATCAAACCAGTTCTTCTTCCATCTTTTTAAAATTGTGCCTAAGGAAAAAAGACGCGTCATTATATGTAGGATTTTAGAATATGTATATGTAGATTATCAACAGAAAGCAGCTGTAATATCTCATGCCAGGTCAGTTTCATTTTCTATTTTCTATTATGACCTTGAATAGCAGATATGTATGTGTCCTTTAAAGTGCACCATTAGGATAGTGTGAATACTGATCACAGATTTGAGATATTCCTGTGAGGACCATTTGTGATAAGAAAATAGAGACCTTTCTAGGAAAAAGAAACTGGGCAGATTTGAAGTAAAGCCAGGTTCAAGTTTCAAATGATCTTTGACCTTGTCTGTGGCTGACTGGAGAATTGTCAGTGGCTGAATGAGGGAGTGTGTTAAATGGAGTTATATTAAGTGTCTGAATGTAGGAGTGTTGATTGGAATAGCTGTCAGTGGCTAACTAGAGAGGTACACTGACTGGAGGTGTTGTCAGTGACTGAATGGAACAATGGGCCGGATTCAGACCCGAGGTCATTATGGCCGGCATCGTAGCGGGGAGTGTACGCCCTGTGCACTCCCCCCTAAAAGTAGTAAAATCTGGAAACTTACATATCCAGACTCCTTCCTTACCACTTGTCGTAATGGGGCTTGCCCCGCTCCGAGCCCTAATTTACATCAAGCGTGAAAGGGGGACAGGCACTTTTACGTAACAGCTGGCGTACATAATGTATGTTATGTATAAAGGGCACTACTCCAGTGTAAAAAGGTTGTGTGCATGTGCACAACTTTCTTGACATGGGAATTACGCAATCGCCATGTGTAATTCCCCTCTCGAATGTAGCCCAGGATCTGGGCCAATGTGTTGACTGGAGGAGTTGTCAGAGACTGAATCGAGGTTTGTTTACTGGAGGAGTTGTCAGTGTGTGAATGAAGAAGTTTGATGACTGGAGGAGTTGTCAGTGTGTGAATGAAGAAGTGTGATGACTGGAGGAGTTTTCAGTATCAGTGGGGACTGCACTTACAAAGGTCTGGACAGGGCACACTATATAAAGTACATGTGGTGATATATTTGAGGTCTAGTTATGGAACATACTATAACATAGGTGGTTTATATTAGGTTTTGGGAATTTCACACTATATACAGTATGTAGTATGCCATTCATAGATCCCTTATATATCCCATTAGAATATAGTATATGCCAATCATAGACCCATAATATATCCCATTATATTATAGTATGTGCCAATCCCAGACCCATAATATATCCCATGTATATTTTTTGTGTGGCACAGTGGTTCCTCCTCTGTGGTTGGATTACTACTGTGTGGCAGGCAAAGGGTCCCTCTTCTATGTTGGTCCTCCTGTCTACCCACAAAGCCACACCCCTTTTTCAGTTTTTGCGTGCTACACTATATTAGTCACGTGCTGTGGCTTTGTAGTTGCTGCTGGGGAGTAACAGCATCTATGAGACAAGAGGTTACAGTAACATGCATGGGATATTATTATAAAAGGTTTCATAATAAAACAAAGAATTTAAGAATCATTTGGTGCTCACTCATACACAGAGCGACACTCCTGCTGACCACTGATAGCCAGTGTTTCTAGCAGAACATTTGCCTCTTAAGCTAAAATGTAAGAAAATTGTCCACTGTTCGGATCAGCGGTGATAAAAAAATATGTAGTTTCTCTCTCTAGCTTGATAGACAGCCCAGAAATCAAGTGTTCCAGACCACTAAGCAATAACTTAAAGCAATTTTGTCACAATACAGAAAAACCATAGATAACTTACTTTGTCGAAGCAGCCACCCACTTTTTACATAAGCCATATCTTCAGCTTCTGCTAAAGCAAAGAAAATAATAGTGGAATCAAATTCAACATTCTAATAATAGTTTTTCAACATTCAGATACATCAGTGGGATAAGGTCATTCATATAGAAGGATTTAAAGGGAGAAAAGGAGCTGGATTACAAAGGATTGTGTGCAATGTGTTATTGATGTCTGGGGTGTTAAGGTGCAGGATGAATACAGTCTTGGAACAAAAATAGATTAAAGAAGCAGAGGACATCATAGGGGTGAAGGAGAATTATTACAGGTTTTGGAGACAAAGTACGACTACTGGAAATAAAACTAAACATATACAGGGTGAGCGATAAGCTAACGACTATAGCGAGAATATTATGGAAAATTATTTCCAGCACAGATGTTTATTCCTGTCCTTACTTCATAACTGCAGACTGGATCCAGACATGCAATAAAGGAGCATGTTTTATAAGTGGATCCCAGCATCTGAGTCCCCTGCATCCACACTCTCTGACAGTGGGGAGAGACAGTACAGAATGCTGAGATCAATTGCTCTATGTGGGAGGGAGGACGTTTTTCACTTTTACAGTGAGGGCGTGCTAAGCTGTATCCAGACTTCTGAGCAATCCCCATTTTACATCAGGGTGGAAGTCTTAAGGCAGGGGTCAGGAATTGTAAGCCCATGTGAGCGAGGTGAGTGGCCTCTCCTTGCCCGCGTCCTCACTGCCGCTACGTTCGAAGGTCAGAGGCCAGTGGAATCACAGCTCTGGATCGGGTCCAGATGTTCGGATCACAGACCACCCTATCCAGATTTAAATAAAGCGGGCAGGGGCTGCGGATCAGCGGTCGCACGGACTGCTAAATCGCACGACAGAGTTAATGCAGGCTTATGGCAGCACAAGAGAGGGGAGTGACGGGGGGCATGCACATGCGGGGGTCTGAATCTGGTCCGATGCCATTTCAGCAGAAATGAGCTGTGCCAAGTTGGGCGGGGGAAGCTTTTAAAATATACAGTGTGGGAGGGATTAGATTTGTATAAGCATGTCAGTGATTGGACAGACCACCGATCTGCTTGTGTAACTTAAGGCTGCCCTATGGCAGCATAATCACACAATAATCCGCACAGGACAGGGGTGTGACAAGGGGAGTTAACTCCCCTGTCTCATATGAACAGACAGACCCCCGCATGTATGAATGGAAAGCGTGCGGGGGTGGATCCAGTCCTTGATGTGGTTCCATGGTGTTGATTGGCTAGCAGTATTATCAAACAGGGTATTAGAGCATTTAGCTCTTATTTATGAGACAAGTGCAAGATATTTTAAAAGCAGCAAAGTGAATATGCACTATTTAATAGGAGACATAGGACATAAAAAGATGACAAGGAAGAGAGAGAGGGTTATCTATTGAGGGCTTATAACCTAGCGGCTTCATGCTGTACTGTGTCTGTACCACTACTTTCTGGAATGGGGTTGTAGCATGTTCCAGCGACAATCCAAGCACCGAATGTTAACCTGACTTCACTAAAGCGCCAACAGGGTTATGGAGGAGAAAGCCCACAGCAGTGCAATGAGTGTGGACAGTGTGAGGAGAATGGAAGAGAGTGCAGGAGGGAACAGGAGCAGGGGACAAGGTAAGAAATTCACTTTCCTTTGTATACTTTTTTTGTAATGGTTTTGCCATTGATAAAGCTGACTTCAGGGTGTCATCTGTATTATTGGTGAATATTTTATTGTCGCCATAGGGACCAGACCCCTGAAAAAGTGACAGGCAACATTCTACTTGGTACAAATGTGCAACTTAACCCTGGCTTTATACCAGCCTTGGAAACATAGTTGTCCTTAGAGACTGGAATGTCTTCTGGGGCACAGTTGTTGTTATGTATTGTTCATAATTCAGATTATATAAACCAAACATGCATACAGCTGTTTTTCAAGAAATAAAAAGCAATTATCACTATCTGAATGTGTAGTGACCAAATACATAATGTGCTGTATCCAGAGTTAATACTAGATTCTGTACGCTGGCCTCTGCAGCGGAATTTGTGATCCACAACACTATATGCAGGAGATCAGGACACTCCCCCTGCTCTCCTACGTGCGGATGGTGAATCCACCAATAGGACCCTACCTTAAGTATTCTACATGCATCTCCAAGCGTGCAGAATACTGGATTGTATGTAAGGGCTTAACCAAGCCCTTACTGTACAATTTATATAGCTACAGCTGATTCCCGCACGGAATGCAGCATCGGGGGCTGTGTTCCGATGTGGGAATATTGGTACTGCACATGCACAGTACCAATATTTAGAAGGGGTGTAGGTCCCCGCTACTTCGATAGGGCCGTTTCCTAACAGCCAGTTTCGAACTGGCTGGGATTTCAATTGCATATGCTTTGATGAGACATAGCAATCGATCCACGGAGCACCGAACTTTTGGTGCTCAGAAAATTAAGGGAAAAAAGTAACCCAATCCTTCCCCTAATTCTAACTCTAACCCTCCCCTCTCACTACCCTAACCCTAACCTTCCCTTCCCCACAGCCTGATCCTAACCCTCCCCTCTCATTACCCTAACCCTAACCTTCCCTTCCCCACGGCCTGACCCTAACCCTCCTCTCTCATTACCCTAACCCTACCTTCCCCACAGCCTGACCCTAAGTCTCCCTTCCCTGCAGCCTGACCCTAAGTCTCCCTCTCCTACAGCCTGACCCTAACCCTCCCTCTCCCTGCAGCCTGACCCTTACCCTCCCTCCCCTGCAGCCTGACCCTAACCCTCCCTCCCCTGCACCCTAACCCTAACCCTCCCTTCCCCAAACCCTGGAGAGGTTACTCACTTTTCCCTGCGGTCTGGCGGTCCAGCGGTAGCGGCGGCAGTGGGAGATCGGCGGTGGTATTTCAGAATGAGAATGGGAAATTCTAAAGTGGGCGTTATTCGAAATAGTGACATCCGAAAAGGAACTTTTGGATGTCCCTATTTCGGAAAGAAGATTTTCTTACTGGAAACTGACAATCATTTAAAAGAAATCCGTACCTAGTGTATGGCAGTCTGCTGCTTTTCTTAATTATGAATCCGGCCCAACAAGACTGATAAATCAACGTGGACATTATGTAATATGAATATTAAAGAGCACTTGTATGACCACATTGCTTGCTCTTCACCTATAATTCAGCATAATGCCACAGACCTAAGCTTACAAAGCGGTGGAAAATCTGATGAGACATACTGTAAATGTGTAAATGTCATATTGCCAACCTTCTAAACCATTAACTAGCACAAAACATCTGTTTTTTACTAAATGGCAGCTTTTAATTATAGATTAAGTAAATCATGAAAGAGAGGGAACATTTGGAGTGCGTTTATTACTGAAGGCACTCCAACCAGGTCTTGGTTTGTCCTTTACTGCTAATAGAATTCAGTAGGATTCAGTGGCAAAGGGGAAGCCCATGCAGTGCATAAAGGGAATGCAGAGGGGGAGGGACAAGATTGGAAGATAACTCTCGCATCATCATTAGGAATAGATTTTAGAGGAGCAAGATGGCGAGAGTAGACAAGAAAGGAGGAGGTTACAATAACTGAGGTAGGTAATGATCAGTAAGTGGTAGCGTTGGAGGAGAGGAAGGGTCTGCTACAAGCTTTGTGTCAGAGAGGATTGTAAGAGTGATTTAATGTGGGGGTGAGGGAGAGGGATGATTCCAATATGACCTTCAGGCAATGAACTTAGGGCATGGTGGGGGAGGAGGGGCGTTTTGTCAAAGTTGATGAAGATGGTGGGAAGGGAGGAGACTCATGGGGAGAAAAGACAATGAACTTTGACTTTGCCATGTTGTTTGGGAAATGTTGGGACATTCAGGAAGGGATGCAGAAGGACACCTGAATGCTAAACTAAATGACCAATAAAATAATAATAACAACAACAATAATAATAATAACAGTGTAAACACAAAAACTAACTATTTGTGTAGCTATTTTACCCTTATTACAAGTAATTTTATTTTTAGTCCAAGTACAGCAAAGCTGTTTGTGTTTTTTTTACTTAGTCACAGTGATGCGCGGTGAGTATATACATCAGTGTTCATTAGTGCACCGTGAGACCATATCATTATATGCCCCTCTATGCTGAATAGAATGCTGTAAACCAATCATTTTAACAAACTTTGGGGTAGATCCAGAACTATGTTTGCCGTATGTTTATTCGCGTAGCGTATTTACACGTGCGTACTTTCTATACACTAACCTAGGCACACCCCTTGAACGTACGTATTTTGTCAAGATACGGTTTTCAAACCCTACCTTAACTTTTGCCAACGTAACCGCAGTGATCCGCACATGTACGTATGGCCAACACATATTTACGCAGCTAAGCACGCCCATACTGTACACTTTAAATACAAACCCCGCCTACTTAACGTATTTCAGACATATTTTGAAAAATTGGCACGCCCACACGTAAGCATTTACGTGACACATACGTGAATGGCCCATACGTTCACAATTACGCTAAGTTACTGAGCGTATTTTCTATGGTGCGCATGCGCAGTACTTACCAAAAGGCGATTTTACGTCTCCGCCACGTGTAAATTCACTCACAAGCGTTGTTCTGGATCTGGCCCCTTGTTTTTAGAAACAAATCTAATAATGAAAATAATTGGGTTCACTCCTATCCAGCACTGATGAAAAGTTGCTGCTTAGTTATAGTAAAAGGGACATTCAATTAAGTCCCAGGTTAAATGATATGTACAAAAAGTGGTAATTCCATATACCTGGGTGCTACCCCAATATTGCCAAAAAGTGTAAGCGAATATAAACAAGTGTAGATAGCCTGAGTCTGTGACCGCAGAAGGCTGAAAAATGTGAAGTGTCATTGCTTATAGAACACATTGGGCCAGATCCAGATTTAATGTCACTTTAAGTATGATCGCGTAGCGTAGTTACGCACTAGTAAATATAATGCACTCCCCCGGGCACTCTCCTCGAACGCACCTAATTTAGCTGATTTACGAGTTCCAAACCCTAACTTAACTTTTCCTTGCATATTTGCGGTCATGCGTATCACCTTCTCGTACGTAACTGCCTAACCCAGCCCACACTGTACACTTTAAATGCCCCCTCCATCTACAATGCGTATTTTCTGCTTGCGCAGGGATGACACGCCCCTTCATACATAGTTACGAACAAGTTACGTACGATTAGAGTTACGATGCATAACATCTGTTGTGCGCATGCACAGTGCGTTCCACCAGCTAAATTTACGCAGCATGCATTCACTGTCGTACTTAAGCCTGGTTCTGGGCCATTTGGACTGTACCTTTTGTTTTTTGGCAAGATGACTTGCAGTTAGCTTTATGAAATCATATAAGTATTTTTAGATTTTACCGTCGTTCTTGTATACTTGAATATAGAGGATTAGTTTTCACACTACTCTCTTTGTATTTCACTTTTGCAAAGGGTCACCTATATATATTCGGTTATCCTATGATCAATCAAAGTATTTGTTTTTTTATTTAGAGTTTACTTTTCAGGTGATCTAATAATTAGGCCCTGATTCATATGTCCAAAATAAAGTAACTATGAGCCAAATATAGGCTGCAGAGATAATTGTACTTTAAAAACACAGTCAATAATTCTGGGCCGTATTCAGAGATCTGTTTTTCAAAATTACGCAATTATACGCACGAACGGAGCAAGGAAACACCCACCAACATCCCTGACACTCCCCTCTCCCGGACGTGCTGTTGGTGACTTACCAGTCCATAGACCACTCTGTTCTTTCCGTATGTACTTGCGTGCGTATATGTGCTCCGTCCGTGTGATTCTTGATAACCGCGCCTCCATGCGCTCATTTAAATGCCTCCCCCCACCCACTTTTATGTCAATTTTCCCGTACGTCTGATTTCTGTGTGTATGTCCCCAAGTGCGATTCACATGCACGTCCGTTAGGCACTTCCGTGCGTATAGTCAACGTAAACTACTTACATAAAGTTACGATGTATGCACAGTTGATCCGATCCTAAAATTACTTCACTCAAAAACGGATCTCTGAACACGGCCCTCTATCCATATGTAACAATTAAACAAACAGAATGACTGTTCCTCTGTTACTGACAATAAAGGATAAGTAGAAACTCTAGACTAGATGCCCCCTCACTGTCCACACCACATATCACATACCCTTCTTCTGCTTCTGGCTCAGAACAATATCAAGGTTCTCTGGAGCTTCCTTGCTGTTCATATTGAAAGTGCTTGGTTTGCAGCAAAGTATCAGTAGAAGAGAGAAGAAATTGGATGGCAAAACCAAACTTTTGCTTGAAACTAAGTCAATGCTATAAAGATTAATGTGGAACCGTGAGAGAGAATTATGTTGTAAGCTGTTGTTGGGTTACTGTTTACATAAACAGTTGCCACCCATGGGGGCTGTTGTTCCATAGCTAATTCTTAACCATTAGTTGACACTGCTTAGTTTATGCAACTCAGTCTATTAAAGATGCTTTTAGAATTCATAGTTATAGATATTATAAGAGTAACGTTTGATGTTGTCTCTGTTTCTAACTGCACAAGCTGTATTATTCTTATTTGTTTATTTAAAGGCTGTGCAGACGAGGGGTGGTCGGGTCTTTACACAGTCAGAGAACGTAAAGGACATGAGGACAGGGGATACTGCTTATGGGTCCTCATGGAAGGAAAAT
>WWET01000633.1:85922-98134 GCA_011038615.1 Limnodynastes dumerilii
CCGGAGAGAAGCTGCCAAAAGTCGGCAACCATGATATATATATATATATATATATATATATACTTGTGTACTATTATATGGTTGTCAGTGTAACATTAGGTTGTATCCAGACCTCCCATGGTTTTACGTACACGGAGGTCTGCAACTACACACAGAAGAGTTCCCCTGTCACTCCCCTCTGTTGTGCCTGATCTACATTGCAAACCCCGCCTCTGTTACAGGGTTCTGCCATGCCCCATGGTACAGCTCTCCATGCAGGCGGAACAGAGCCCCGTCCACATGGAGATCCATTGCATCTGGCGCAAGATGTTACTTGCAAGCGGACTTACACAGGCCGCTTGCATAAGTCCCCTTGTGATATTAATTCAGACCAATGGACCTGATCCAGACCTTCGCTCATGAAACCCTCATGTGCGTAGCGTATTTACGCCGGTGTACCTCCAATGCACTCCGCTCGGCACTCCCCTTGGTCGTATTTAGTTTTGGCTTCTTACACTCAGCAAAACCTACCCTAATTTTTCTGAGCGGAACCGCGTGCGTCCGGAAGCTCATTGCGTAGTTACGATGCTTAGCACACCCATGCTGTACGATTTAAATGCGTCGCCCCGCCCTCGGTTCGTAATTACGGATTTCGTATGGCAGGCACACCCCCCGAGCGTAAATACGAAGCAGTTACGATCAAGGCCCATACGCTCAGTTTCTTAGACAGTAACATGAGCGTAACATCTGCCCCGCGCATGCGCAGTAAGTACAAAAGGCCGTTTTTACGCTTACGCCCGCCGTAAAAACGCAAGCGGACGTAGGTCTGGATCAGGCCCAATGTCACTTACATAGTCATGATTGGAGAAGGAGACCAAGTGCCTCCATCTCCAATCACTGCTACATAGACAGGGTAGGGAAGTAAATCTGAATCAGCTGACGTGAAGGCATTTATGTGTGGGCGTTTGTTGGAAATAGGACTTCACTCTGACAAGGTGAGTGCAAAGATGTCAAAGTCTGTGCCAGTACAGACACCACCACAATCCTATATTTCTAGATTCCAATACCAGGGAGAAAATCTATACAAACGTGATTTAAATCAATATTAAATATTTAATTTAAAACAAGTCTATAAAAATGTATTGAAGCCAATATGATCAGTTATCCTGGCCAGTTATTGTGATTGGTGGTTTTCTTTGTCTGCTGTTATTCTTAAAGGACTTGCTTGTATGGCACATGTAATATTTATTATAAGTATATAATATAAAGTAATATATAATATAAAGCAAGATTCATCTCATTAGACTGTAATTAGACCTATGAGCAGGTCATACTTAGATTGTAAGCTCCTACGCGTTCCCTATATATTTCTATAAAATTAAACATCAATATCAGTAGATACATAATCAGTACATACATGTAACAAGATCGACGTTTTTCCTTTACGAGACAGAATTGTCAAAAACATCTCCAGAGGTTTTTTTTTTACTTCCTCTGTGTCATTTGGGCTGATCCAGAGTTGAGAGTAACAGCTAACAAAAGGAGTAAATCTGCACCTTGGCAAAACCATATTTTTTATTGCGGAGGAAGCAAAGTTAAAACGCATTTTTGTGCAATAAGTAAAATTATCCAGTGTTTGCCCTGTGATTTGCACCCTTTTGAGCAGTTACTCCTAAGTCTGAATCAGCCCCAGTAACTCTGGACCAGATTCAGAGTTTGAAAATAAGAGAGGAAAGTTACACTGGGCAAAACCATGTTTATATCAGTGGGAGTCAAATCAATTTTTATTCTATGCATGCAGGGAGAATACTTTATTTCACACAGATAATGACCAGCTTCACTTTTCAATGTTATTTACACTTGGGCTGGGAAACATCACCTTTAACTATAACATTGTTTGCAACAGATGATATTTGACTCCCCTGAAATCAGCATAGTTTGGCCCAGGTGTAACTTTCTTTTCAGACTCTGAATCAGGGCCTCTGAGACCATGGAGCGCATTCAGACCCCCTGTATGTGTTCCGTATGTGCGGGGGTCTGCCGTCTGCACGAGAGAGGGGAGTGAACTCCCCCTGTCACTCTCCTCTCTCGTGCATTACAAGTGTGCCATAAGGCAGCTCGTGTGTTGGTGGTGACACCCACACTGTACAATTAACATGCTTCCCCCACCCACCTTAGCGGGCAGAGGGGAAGCATACGCCCTCCAGTCCATTCAGCATGGTTGCCTACTTTTGCAAATGAATATCAGGAAGATTGTGAGACCACTATCAAGGCGCTGCCCCAAAGGGGTGTGTCCTATACCACAAAAGAGGTGTGTCCTGTGAATAGCTCTGCCCATAGGTGTATCTAGCACTGCCAGGAAAATTATTTTACAATAAAAATGGCAGTATCAGTATTTATTGATTATTAAATTGTCAGAGAATACTTTCAGTACTATCTTTATAGAAAAGATAAAAGTGACACTGCAGCTGAGTCTTTAATTACATCTTGGCCTCCATGAAATTGTCCATCTTCATAGACCTCAATGGATGAAATTAGAATCAGGGAGATTACCAAACACTTCAGGAAGTCAGGGAGATTACCCAATCTTCAGGGAGTCTCCCTGATATTCAGGGAGAGTTGGCAACTATGCCATTCAGCCCACATACACACCTTGAGTATGTAAGTGGGCAACCGTTCCCATCTCTGGATCCGGCCCTGTATCACAGGGATTGTGATAACAATGACGGCTGTTACAACAGAAATACTGGTGGATCAGCCTGGATGATTGCACTGTAATATCTGGGGTTCCCTGGAAGAACAGTGTTTGTTAATAAATACCATGTGGGCAATATTTAACTTGCATTTCCTCTTAATTATTATTAAAATAATAATTATTTTAAAAAAGTACATTAACTAAATTACCTGAATACAATATGAACATTGGTTATTCTTCTATCCCTAAACAGTCTCAAGGGTTTGCTCTTTTTTGTATATAGAATTTCTGTTTCCATTTGCATTAGTTTGCACTGTACAAGCACCAACAAAAGCATGCAAATGAGGAGAACTTTCTTCAAAGATGTGAATAATCGAGAATACATCTGTTACTTACTGATAAGGGACCTGATTCAGAGACTGAAAATAAGAGAGGAAAGTTACTCCTGGGCAAAACCATGCTGATTTCAGGGGGAGTCACGTTAATTGTATTCTTTGCATGCAGAGATACATCTTTGTTTTTCTTACTGCACACAGATAATGACCAGATTAAATTTAAACTGCTAATTAGACTTGGGCTGGGAAACATCACCTCTCAACTATAACAGTGTTTGCAATGTATGAAATTTGACTCCCCCTGAAATCAACATGGTTTTGCCCAGGAGTAACTTTTCTCTCTTATTTTTAATCTCTGAATCAGGTTCAAGGTGATTTGGACTGCTACACAAAACTGCACCCCTTATTACAAAATATTGCTCTAAGACAGCTGTGAAATAAAATAACCAATTTATTCACAACAAATCCTTAATTTGCAATTACTTTTCCTTGTCGTTTATGCAATAACGCCAAAAGCCACAAGAGGGCATACATGTGTAATCATTGCATACAGCCTATTCCATGTAGAGACTGGCTTTTATTAAAAAAATGTGATCAGACAATATAAATGTTCACCACGACCTACTCAAGAAATATTTTTATTTCTAAATATCTTTATTAATTGGAACTATGAAACAAATACAATGGAACATGATAATGGATCGGTTTCACACTTAAGTGTGAAATAAGCAGGGGCTGGATCCAGATTTAAGAAGGAGCTTCAAAATAAGCGAGTAAAGTTATTCCTGGGCTAAACCATGTTGATTGCAGGGGAGTCATATTTCATTTGTTGCAAACAGTATTAGAGTTGAGAGGTGATGTTTCCTATCCCAAGTCTAAATAACAGTGTGATAGTAAAGCTGGTCAGTATCTGTGTGCAGTAAGCAATTCAAAGTTATTTCTCTGCATGCAGAGAATACAAGTAACTTAACTCCCCCTGAAATCAACATGGTTTTGCCCAGGAGTAACTTTCCTCTCTTATTTTCAAGCTCCTTCTTAAGTCTGGATCCAGGTACGGACACACACGGACATTGATAATCCCTCCCTCCCTGCTTCATCTAAATGACTCCCTCCACCCACTTCTCCAAACTTTCTATGGAGGCTGCAGGGGCACACCTCTACCTACCTAAAAAACTACGTGTGATCGTTAAAGACCGCACACAGTTAATCTATGTGCCTATGTGCTACATAGATTGTGTAGTCAATATGACCACGCATGTGAAGTGCCAACCTTCCTAAAAATACACACCTAAGAAGATGAAGCTTCATAGGTGTGAATAAGGGCCAATATGTGGAGAATATAGACAGGTACATATATGTATCAAGAGGAAATGACAAGGTCAGCTTGCCATAGATCTTAGCAGAATGTCACATTCTCCTTATGAATACAAGGTTTAGAACCATTATATGACCACAGTATTGTTAGCCTTACATACATCCATTGTATACTTGTCAGATATCCTTTGATAAATGACACAGTTAGCAGCAGGTTGCAAGTGGCAAGCAGATAGGTGAGGTCTGTCTGCACATTTAGGTAGAATGGTAGCCAGTATCTGTAAGTGGCATAGGGTGTTCTCTAGCAGGGTTCTGGTCTCATGCCAGTTTGTGGGTATAAAGAAGTTATGAAGGTGTTTTCAGGAGAATACGTTTTTTTTTCTAGATAATAAATAGGGGCCTGATCCAGGCTTAACAAAAAATATACCAGAGAATAAATAAGCAGCGCTCAATGAAAATCACAAATAATGGTGAAGGTTCAAATATAAAAACGGCAACCTAACATTAAAGATTTATTTAATTAACAATTACACATATAGAGCTTCAATATATAAAACACAATTAATAAAATCAAAGGTAGGAACAAGTAAATGATAATTTCATCAAATATACTGAATAAACGGATAAATAGTAAGTAAATTCACCTTCAATGATATTGTAATGAAGATAAATGTCAATGAATAAAGTGGATCAATACCGTGGTATCAAGATGAAGGACAGAGGGATATTCCCCGACTGTGGGAGATGTAAAATGGCACCTTATTGCCTTAGGTCGCTCCGGTATTTAGGTCATCCTGAATAATGGCTCTGGAGGTTTCTATCTACATAGGAGACAAACAGTACCTTGTTCTCCCTAAAGGAAGGCCGCCAGATGGTACACCGGGGAATACCCCAGCTGCTGGGTATGACGTGTAGCGCCTGTTTCTCCTGTGAGACGTACCGGTCTTAGAGCCTTTTGGATAATCGAGTCCAAGGTGTTACACGACTGCGGGCAATAAGGAAACCTTGTTCTCCTCTGGTGCCAACCTTGTAATGATGTCCGGTCTCAATTTGGGTGGCCACTCCTCGCAATAAGAAATGATGGTAATTGCAGAGAAACAAATAGGCACACTTTACTCCTTTAAGGTCTCCAATAAAAGCTCCAAATAATAAAAGGCAGTAAGCTCCACACAGATTCTCCTGCTTACGCATTTCGTCTGTCCAGCATGATCACACCAATTGTAATTCAACAAATGTTATACATTTTATTACTTGCCCATGTAACCTTAGATATGTGGGCAAGTGGTTTGGGTCGGCCCTTTTTAATTGACTCTGGTATTCATTGCTCTTGTCCCGCCAAGGACAAGCAATCAAATATCTCCAAAGTCCAACTCTTATCCTAATTCTCACCCTTACCCTCCCCTTTCATTACTCTAACCCTCCCATCCCCACAGCTTGACTCCATTCTTCACACCCAAACCCTAAGACTGCCTTCCCCGTAGCCTACATTACCCCATACCCTCTATTTTGGAAATAGCATTTTTGTGCTGCAGACTGTGGGCAAGACATCTAAGAAGTTCAAACAACGCTTGCTGGAACATGTGGGGTCAATTCAGAGATTGTATGCCTATGTTAATAAGAAGGTACATGTAAACCTATGGGGAGGCGACATTGATCAGAGTTTTTTACAGGGAAAATTACATTGGATATTCCTTCTAAATTAAGTTTTTTTAAATGCCAGTTTTAATTCTTCAATTCTTGTTCTTTTAATGGTATTAATGAAAACATGAAAGTTATAATCTGGCGTTATATTGGTCCAAAGAGGCTGAAAATTATTTCCCTTTTGACTAGAATATGAGGTATATCTATAAAATAACGAGACTGTGATTCCACCTAGTAAACAAAGCAGTCAGAAGCGGTTATAACTGCAAAACTAGTTACCTTTTATATGTAGCAGAATGGCTTCCAGAAGGCACAACAGTTACCAGCATTATTATAACAGTTACCAGCATTATTATAAGGAAGTTTTGAAAAAGCTGAGAGAAAGAGTCAGAAAGAAACGGCCGCAACTTTGGAAAAATGGTTTCATTCTTCACCAGGACAATGTCACACAGGACTTTCTGTGACCAACAATCCCATTACTACACTTGAACATCCTCCATATTTGCCCAATTTAGCACCATGTGACTTTTATCTTTTCACAAAAGTTAAATCAGTGCTTAAAGGGACACATTTTGAGTCAGTTGATGCTTTAAAGAAGAAAACGGCAGATATGAGAAACAACTGACAGAAATTGATTTGTTCCATGCCTTCGACCAGTGGAAAACAGGACTACAGCGATGTATTAGTGCAAATGGGGAGTATATTGAAGGGGACAAGCATAACACTTGTAATACCAATAAATAAAAGTGAGTTATTTAATCAGTCTCATTTATTTAATAGACAAACCTCGTATAGGCTGAAATTTTTACCATATGTACAGTTTCGTTTATGTCATAGATGCTCAGAGGTCAGGCAGAGGGGGGAAAGGCAGGGGTTGCTAGGCCCGGGCCAGTTGGGAGGCCCGACACAGGACCGCACTGGCACTGAGCAGAAACAGGCCCCTCCCGCCTGTGCCTATGTGACTGCAGCTGTTTCCCACAGAGCAGCGGTAGCCACATAACGCAGGGGCTGGCTGTGTTTACATTCTGCCAGTGTGGTCTGTGAGCTTGTGCAGCCTCATATACAGGGGCTGGATGTGTCACACTCACAGCATGTGGCTGGTCCTGACTGCTGCAGCTCTGTGGGGAGACGAGAGAGGCCACGGCCCACTTATGCCAGATGATTACAGCCTGTGTGACTGTGGAGCTGCTCAGAGGAGGCATCAGACAGACAAATCCCTGGAGAGGTAAATAGATTTTAATATGTGTGTGTGTCTATGTATATGTGTGGGTCTGTATGTATCTATTTATATATGTGTGTGTCAGTCACAATTTTGTCAGGCACCTGAAGGAAGAAAAAGGAGTAAAGCAGAAAAGACCACACACTCACACAAACACACACATATATATTGGATAGTCACTGTCAGATGGTAAACGCAGCTTATAATGGAGTGAACACACCCGCTTTGCGGCATCACAAAGATATCTGTAATATCTGAAAAAGATGCTAGCAAAACAAGTGTTAGGATGCCCCAATTCTTTCGTTTATTTGACATTTATTCTTCATTTATTGACAACAAAATTTTCATTGCTGGACATCCCACTTCCGAGACCAGGGAGGGAAGCTATTGCCTGGAAAGGTGAAGTGTGTCTGTGAGGCCACCAGCTTGATCTGTATTTGAACCTATCCATGTATATAGGTTAGGAAGACCACAAGTGGTGTTCATGATCACGGATTGAAGGGATATGGCTACAGATCTCATTTATATACTGATGTTCTTTCGTGCGAGGACTGTTTGAATAACGGAATTTGTGCTGAATATTCTACCGAGCCTTCTTCTGCTTATTGATGAATTGTTGTTGGACATGCAATATATGTGATATATTGCCCTTTTCATACAATTAGGAAATAAGTTACTTGATTGTTACAGGTATAGTATTATTGTCAATGGCCCAGATCCTGTGCTAAGCATACTAGTGTATTTACGCTAGCCGATGGCGTCAAATCGGCTATTTGTATTTACTGCGCATACGCGCGGCAGATGTTGCGCCACGTAACTTCTAACGTACATACCATCAGCGTAAATACGAAGGAAGGGACGAGGGCATCTATACGACACCCGTAATTACGCTGTGGAGGCGGAGGGAGGCATTTAAATTGAACAGTATGGACTGGGTTAGGCCGTCACGTACGTAAATCCATTACGTACGTCAGTAGTTACGCTATGGAAGGTTAAGGTAGGGTTTAAGCAGCGTAAAACGACCAAGGTAACAACCACTTAGGTCTGGATCTACCTCAATATTTTTAAAGAATTATTAAAATATTGAATATATAACTTATATCAGAACTGTATAACAGTACAACAGTTCTGAGATGAGTTATATAATCTGCAGACACAGTGTCTCATGTATTGCGTAAAAATTGACATGTTGGGCCTAATCCAGACCTACGATGTAGCTCAGCGTTACATTGTGGGACTTCCCCTGACACTCCCCTTGCCCCCAGCGTAGTTACCCTCGCTTACGCCAACTGAAGGCTACCCTAACTTCTGCCGGCGTAAGCGAGGGTAACTACACTGGGACAGCGGCATTAGTACGATAACACAGCCCTCCCAATCTCATTACCCTCCCTTCCATGCCTCCCTACACTAACTACAGCGTAGTAACGCTGGGAGACGGCCCCTCCAGCGTTACTACGCCCCACTGTGTATAGAAGTTCTGAAATGTTCTGGAAGAATACTGCTAATGGTGTTTTATTTTGTTTGCTGGCTAATCACTTGTGTTACTTTTATTAAAGTTAATGTGGCTTTTTTGTAACAGTTACCCACAATAACTTTAATAAAAGTAACACAAGTGATTAGCCAGCAAACAAACAATGAAGCTGCATGTAAGAGTTCACTTTAGTGTAATACAGCAAAATGACCTACAACAATTGTGTACAACACCCTCTGTGTGCTGCACACAATGACTCTTCTGTTCTGGAATATGCCTATGACTGGTGGGCTATTCTATTAACATACTGTATACTGTACAAACAGAAACAGCACCATATTATACTTGCTAATCTATTACTGTAAAAGTTAACACAAAAATATTACAATGATAGTTACAAAGTGTGGCTCAACGCAGTGCTTGAAAAAACTAAACAAAACACACATTTTTATATTTTTAGTGACCATTTTAGAGCAAACTTAAGTTCCCCACTGGATATGCGCAAAATCAGGGCCTTTTGCATACGTTTGCAGAATGGTCAGGAAGTATATTACTTTCAAAGCTTACCCAGTAACAAAGCCTCAAGCATAGGATTATATAACTGTTATAGATAGTGAAATGTTCTGTCATATAGAAATGTTGTTTATGATTACCCATTAAAAAATGTTGTAACGTCCCATCAATCAGACACAGTACAGCTGCCTGGAGCGTTCAGGTCTGAGTAGCAGCATCTGTGTGTGCTTGTTTACTATGTTTGCAGAGTGTGTAAATAGGCAAAATGCCAATGAAATGGGGTGTAACTTTCACCTGGATCAGACCCGTACAGTAGAAGAGATAGAAATATACACACAAATTACTGGATCCAGACATGATACAAGGCTAGGATCGGATAACACTCGCTCTTTGCCAAAGCTCATGTGCAAGCGCAATAGGATGGATCTGGATTCTAAATTCCATTGTGGGTTCATTTCCAACAGCAAAGGGGTACAGGGCAGGAAGCAGAAAGCGATTATGTAGGAGGGGGTAGTATGCAGATAGTACAGCGAGGGCGTGCTAAGCGCACAGACTATTGTGACCTCCCTATTTTAAGTGAGGACAGTGCAGATGTTTAAAGGTAGGGATCATGGATCGGATCGCCATACAAGCGAAGCCTGAAGCCTGGATCAAACAGGGATCTGACATTGGAGTCTGGGGGCCGTATTCAGAGAACCGTTTTTTTATTGTACGCAATTATACGCATGGACGGAGCAAGGAAACACCCACCAACAACCCCATCACGCCCCTCTCCCGGACATGCTGTCGGGGACTTACGAGTCCATACACCACTCTGTTCTTTCCGTGTGTACTTACGGGGGTATATGTGCTCCGTCCGTGTGATTCTTGATATCCGCGCCTCCATGCGTTCATTTAAATGCCTCCCCCCACCCACTTTTATGTAAATTTCTACGCCACCCATCCGCACGTATGTCCCCAAGTGCGACTCACATGCCCATGCCTAAAGCACCCACAAGCGTACATTCAACGTAACATACGGAAATAAAGTTACTACACATGCGCAGTTGATCCAATCTTAAAAATACGCACTCAACTCCCCGCGAAAACGGTTCTCTGAATACGGCCCTGGATCCGGTATCATGACACATATTTACAAGCATAGATGTAACCTGAATAAGCAAAACAACGCAAGTTAGTTAAAGTTAACAGAGGGTGCACATTACAGTATGCTGTGGCGCTGCCGCTGACAGTGTCTGACCGTGTCTGCCTTAGAAAATAATGGTACCCAGGCTCCAGATGACTCTGTTCATTGACTCCAGCACACGCTCTGCCTCCTCGCGCTGAGTTTTAGTGCTTATAACAGTATCCAATATTAATGGGTTTAATGGCAACGCTTCATGTTATGGCATCTACGGCTGCTGCAATTGATACACTAAAGAGGGAAAGATTGCATGTTTTTCTGCATACTAATGTACTAAAAGTTGCTGTTAGATAAAGTCTGTTAGTGAGTGTACCTAACCAATGTTTAGTTAGGTAACTACAACACACACCTTATTCCTGCATGTCGCTCATATTAAGCACCTAACCAGCAACGTAGTAATTATTAGAAAGAGGTGGATCACTTACCTCTCCCTCCCTGCTCTCTGCAGGTAATAATGTCTGTACGATATCTCTCTACTCAGTATCTATTTGTCAGCTTGCTGTGCCTGGCAAGTGTTACTTCTTGTCCAGCCCCACCTTCAGTGACTTCACACCAGTCTTATGACTGCTGACTGTTTACATGCAGCTGCTCACAAATCATCTAGCTGATCGGGGCTGCTGGGACCTGTAGTTTTCCAGTGGTCTGTCTAAGAATACCAAGTCGGTCAATATTTAAAATTAAAATTCAACACTATTACATATTTTTTGTAATACACAAAATAAATAAAGCAATTGAGTGTTTTGGATTTTCATCAGTAATATTATCTATTATCTGTTGTTTATTTAAAACTAACATAATATTCAGCTCTTCAATATAAAATAAAATAAAACAAATACATTAAGGTCCGGAGTCACAGTTACGTAGTTTTCGTCTTACGTACGTTGTTTTAAGAATTGAGCTACAACGCATTATTTACATTATCTACGTACCATTTCTGTACGTAGATTGCATAAGCGTGGTCTAAAAACCACGCTTACACAATCCACGTACAGAAATGGTATGTAGATAGCGTAAATAAGCTACTAACCATGCGTAGTAGCTCAATTCTTAAAACAACGTACGTAAGACGAAAACTACGTAACTGTGACTAAGACCTAAGACTTCAGTGAGGGTAGAGTCCCCACAGAAAATGGGACCGATGCATAAAATGAAGATCATACAATTAGCATACCTCCCCTTACCCACCATGAGAACACACTGTACAGATGAAGCCCGTCCAGCCCCACAATCGGAAAAGTTTCCAGCTCTGTGCTGGAAGCCTCATTGGTACGCATTCACACTCGCCATTTGCGGCGGTTTTTTCGTTTTCACAGAGTAGAAAACAATTGTAAATGGCGACTCTGGATCCGGTCCCTTATATCTAGTGTTTACAATCTATAGTTGCATTTTTGCAACATTATTGAATTAATCTTTAAGATCGGTGAGAATCTGGTCCGGCGCGATGTGCTCTGCGAGGGGGATGCGGCATGGGCCAGCGCCAGGCTGGAGAGGCGCCGGTGGTCATCCCCCCGCTGTGGTGACTTGCATCTCATACAGAAGGTTCCTGCATGAGCTGCAGTGGTCATTACATAGAGCAGAATATGCATAGAGCAAAATTACTTCCAGTATGAGGGCTGGCTGGAAGGAGAAAGATAGAAGAGGTGAGGAAGACACAAGGTAATGATGGGGCTGCAACCACATGATAGGGATACTGGGGGGCTGGAGCCATATGATGGTGATACTGGGGGGCTGGAGTCATATGATAGGGATACTGATGTCTGGAGGCACATGATAGGGTTACTGGGGGGGGGGCTAGAGACATGATGGGGATACTGGGGGGCTGCAGAGACATGATGGGGATATTGGGGGGCTGGAAACACATA
>WWET01000633.1:129279-140095 GCA_011038615.1 Limnodynastes dumerilii
TCTGCAGCCTGTCAGTGTGTGGGGCTCTGCAGCGCTATGTCCTATCTCCCTGTCTGACTATACAGCGCTGTATAGCCAGACAGGGAGAGAGGACATACGATTATCTGAAATGCCCACACACTGCACGATTTTGCTAGCGATAAACGATAATTTTTATTGCAAACCACCCGATCAGATTATCTGACGGCAGCCATTTTTTGATTATTGGCCGTTTCAGTAAATTATCGGCACCACACACTAGAGCGATAATTCGGCCAATCCACGATAATTGCTAAATCGGCACAATAATCGCTCTAGTGTGTGGCCAGCTTTACTTGTTCTCTATCACACATTTAAGTTTATTTATAATCACAGTTTAGACAATGAACAAAGCAGAACCTTCATTGTGTTGTTCATGGCTTTGAAGTTTTGTAAGGCAAATTTATTACATATCTTTATAGAACAATCTTACAGTTTCATAAACAGGCATGTAATTAACAACATCCAGCAGGTGTAATTACAGACAAGGTTAGAAGTACGCCATAAATGCTATTTCTCATAAATAAAGTATATGTTATTAAATACAAAAAATGGCAAGGAATTTCGTAAAACAGAAAAATATGCCAGGAGATTAGGAACACCTTTTCTGTAGTGGCAGGTGCCTTGGGAAGGAAGCACTTGGTCATAGGGTGATGCTCTAAGGAGCAGTATTCATTTAGGCACATTGATTCTTTACTTTGTGGATAATTGTTATATGTTATATAGTGTTAAATATTTTTGGAATAGTAGGTTGATAAACTCTTGGCACCACTTTGTCACGTCATAATACATATGTGTGGAAATTATTGTACTGAAACAGCACCTATAGCTGCTTAGTGTAAACAGTTTTATCTATCACTTTCAGACAGCAATAAGTATGGCAGCTGTCCTACGTCTAGATAGAAGTACAGAAGACACATTGGATTATCAATGATTGCCAGGCCATAAGGTAAATGGTTACATGATACTGGCATATACATCATTCTTTCTAGTGCAGGGTAAATAGGTATCTTATGTACATATCTGGTCATGCAGAGATCTGTAGTAGTAGACAAAGATAACCTGCTCATTTTCACTATATTATAAAGAGAATCACAGGGTCGCTATAGAGTTCTGTTTAACACAACATTGTCTTGACCTTAAGTAAGATCATTATTTTATTTACAATTCTTTCTTAGTGTTGGGTACAGGAGCCCAGTAATCAATGTATGTGTTCAATGAAAGTTCATCAAATATTCATCTGGTAAAACAAAAGTACAGTACATTACAGAACCAAATAAAAAGATATAAAATCCAGAGTAAAACTACAACACTTCAAGGATGGGTCACATGACCTGGGCAGAGGCAACAACGACAAACGTGTAAAATATGTCCAATTCTTGCAAAAAAAAAATAAATATAGAATAATGTACCAGCCAGAGCCAAGTCCTGTAATAGGAAAAGTAGGAGTCCCAGGCACAGACACTTAGTCAACTGTTGGTAAAGTGCTTTCTTTGTACAGGGTGCAAGAGCAGAATACAAAGTGGTCCTTTATTTTCGGAAAGGAGTCAGCCGGCTGATGTTCTGCCAGAAATTGGAGGGTTTGCGCTTGGGTTCAGCAAGCATGAAGACTTGTTGCTGTGGGAGGTTGGCAGGCAATGTGGGATGCTTCTGTCTCATCCAGAAATCATAATACGTTCTATTAATGGCTAGAAAATACAAAGGAAACAGGTCTTATGAGAACAGTCTTCCTATCTGCCTATTAAAAGGCAGAGAAAAAAAACCTGTCCCTATTGCATATTCATCAACTCCTCAAAACCACACCTCCATCAGGAGGTCGCCCATTGTGTAAAGGCTTCAGGAGGGAGAGAAAGGGCTGGATTTACTAAACTTCTCAAAAATAAAAGAAATCTGAGGTACTTGTGTACTTTACGGACTCATTTTAAGTGATGCCAGCAATCAACTGTGATTGGTCATCACTCTTCTCCCCATTAATAGAGAACGGATCAGACCTGGCTGTGAGGGGTATATATACATAGTGGAGGGTATATATACACAGTGGGGGGGGGTGTATACACACACACACACACACACACACACACACAGTGGGGGGGTATATAGGCCGGCTGTGAGGGGATAAGAAGCGGTCCGGGCCACTCGGAGCCATGTTGGGTACACGGGGACAGGTTTCCTGTGGGACAGGGTCACAAAGGAGTCTTATGAAGATACATTTTTCAACCTTGTATGTACTGAAGCTGAATGCAGTATTTTGCAGCATTTGCTGTGGTGTTACATGGGAACACAACTCTCCAATCGTAATGCCAAACTAAGCAAACATTCATTTTAGAATGCCAAGGCAAATAGCTGTTCAGAATATGGTGACATAATTATTTACGTGGATGCTGCTATTAACATTGCATTATAGCCATTATCAGCTATTTACATCAGGAAACTTGAGTTGTATGTCTACACATAAAGCATTCCAAAAGAAGACGTTTGCACAAAGTTGCAAGAAATGATAAAAATAGTGTTAGTGTTTTCAGCGACACGCTGACTTAAAGAAAGTCAGTGGCCCATGGAACTATATGATCACTCTCTGTGTTTTATCAGCGCATAATAAGCATCACTTTAACCTACACAGGTGTCCACTATAACACTCACCTTTTGGCTTTACTGTGGTACGTGGCTTGTTGGCATTAATCATTGCCTGCTTCCTCTGAGATTCACTAATGCTAAAACCTATAACAACAGAGGGTAGTTACCTTTCAGGATGCAATGCTTTCATGTGTCATGGTAATACATAAATGTTCACACGAGGAGAATATTACTATTGATTTAGCCAATAACAACGAATCTAACAAACACATAAGAACATGAAACACATCTTCAAACTCTGTACTGTATCCAAGTAATAATAATTATTCATACTAATAATAAAATATTATTCATAATTATATGAAAATAGTGTGTATATATATATATATATATATATATATATATATATATTTTTTTTTTATTTTTAATTTTTTTCAATGTGTCAAAAATAAAAATTTTCACTTTGGCTACATGAAGGTGTGAGTATGCCTAACATATAGCTAATGAAATGGTATCCCTACCAACATAACATGTTTCAATATTAAAATCCTGTAACCGAAACAAGCAACACTGGAAAACCGCGCCGGAAGGTTTAGGGGTCACGCGGCTTCTTGCCTGAATGAACGGTCCCAATGTTTTCAGGCCGCCTTTCTCATATTGCGTCCCTTACAGAACGCGGTGTGAAACGATTATGAGAAAATGCTCTTCTGAACGAGGATTAAGGATCACAAACCCTCATCCAACCACAAAGGCAACAGCTGTTTGTGGCTATTCACACGTGAAGGTTATAGCTGATGTTTCCTTGTATCCGCTAATTAGGATAGAGAGAAACAGCCCCTCTGCACCTGTTTTTCCTTTTGTATCTTTCAAAATCAAGGTCGTAATACACTCAGGAATCTTCCATATAAGTGTATAGAGATGGACACACCCACAGTCCACGAAAAAACAAGGATTCATATCCTAGAAGAAAAGCAGTGTTTCCTGGCTTAAAATATGCAAATGACATCACAAAACCTTGTACTTTGTCAACATGATTTAACCATAAATTCATAAACAGGCGCAGAATTGGTGGCTAACAGTGGCACCTATCCTTCTAAAGCTGGCCACACACTATACAAAGTTCCTGCAGGGGTGTATCTACAGGGGGCGCAAGAGGTGCATCTGCTGCACTATAAGCAAGCGGTCAGAGGCTGACAGCTTAAAACAGTGCTCAGCACTTATACATGGAGAGTGCCGAGCACTGTTTTATGCTATCAGCCTCTAACAGGCAGCGGTCCCGCCCCCATTCCCACCTGGATCCACTTAGTCCCGCCCATGCAGACCCTTCTCCTTGCTATAGGGCCCAGGTCTGTCACCTTCTGCCCCTGGGTGTCTGGTTCCACATATAACACCCCAACAGCCACAGACATTGCATACGGACCACACATTGCCCAATTATCAGGGCCATTTTAATAGAATAAAGCGACGGTCAAATCGTCAGACACCATCCAATTATCGCGGCGTCGTTCAGTCAATTCATTCTTTGCCTTAACACTGCAGATGGCTGAATAGTCCAATTATTGTATAGTAACCAGCTTAGAGCCAATAAGATCTGTGCTGGTTATCCGCTTTCCCCCAGAGGTTCTGCATCCTTAAATAAATTCCATAGGTCACTGTCTAGAAGCTTAAGTTCCGAAACTACGGACAACATGAATCCATTCCGCAGCGCTTCTCTACTCCCCATCGCCAGAAGATATTGAGGTTCTTTTTTTTTTGGCACAGAGCAATTAGCATATTTGTGTCTAGAAATAGATATTTTGAAATCCATTATGAACATAACAAAATGGCATTCTGCATGTCACCTCGTTAAAAGTGTCCTCAAACGGTCTGGAGGCATGTACTGTGTAAGTGCCGCTATGATGAGCCATGATGTCATTGTTGTGGATGCCAAAAATTCCGACATAAACACATTATGTGTCCCTGAAAACTGCCGAGATCCCATTTCTTTGGATTGAAAACTATTTAGAAGTAGTAAATAAACTGAAGGCCGTGTGCTCAAATGTGGAAAATATAACCAATGCTCATTTCCATCGAAGGATCAAAATGATGAAAAAACAACTATTCAGGCAATTTAAACGTGGTTTTTTAGACCAATGATTCCAAGGGACTTAAGGCTAAACTTTGATTGTTTCATGTGAAAAATAGATATTTTAATGTGATAAAATGTGGACTCTTGGTGACAGGTGAATGTAATTAATCAGCGTTTTGTTCCACTTGGCATAAATAGTTCTACAGGATGCTGTGCAGTGTATTCTGGTAGCTGTGGGGTGTATACTGGTTGCTGTGCAGTGTATTCTGGATGCTGTGCAGTGTATTCTGGATGCTGTGCAGTGTATTCTGGACACTGTGCAGTGTATTCTGGTAGCTGTGGGGTGTATACTGGTTGCTGTGCAGTGTATTCTGGATGCTGGGAGGTGTATACTGGTTGCTGTGCAGTGTATTCTGGATGCTGGGGGGTGTATACTGGTAGCTGTGCTGCATATTCTGGGGAGTGTATGCAGTCTTTCGTTACCTGTCTGCTCATCTTGAAGCACCTGTCTCCTTTCTTCCTCAAATGCCTGCAACCAGCGCTGCTTCTGTTCAGGTTTTTTGGCAAGGAAAAGGTGAAACTCTTCGGAGACTTTGCTCTGCAGCTTGAACGCGTTTTTTAGGGTAACATTAAAGTCTTTGTCTTTACCGTCTTCTACATTAATGACTTCCATTTCATCCATGTTTATCTTTCCTTTGTAGTATAAAATGTCACGTCGCAGAATATCCTGAGAATCAGAACAAGAGGTAAGCAATATGCAGTACACTATAAAGCCCAGTGCTCCGATGATCTATATATCCTTAGAGCTTTTATAGGGTAAAGTGTTTGGTGCTTTATTACTCACCTATACTTAATTCAGTGCACACAACTTTATTGCTATCCATTCAGATAATACAAACACGGTCAATGCTAAACATTAAGATATAACACACACTATTAAGACGAACCATTCACATATATAACGCATTAACATTTAACATTCACATACAATGATGTGACCACTCAGGCAAACAGACATCTGATAGCTGGAGAAAAAAGGCAGTACAAAACCCTTTACGAAACAAGGAGAAACTCCTGTACTGTAATGTGTGAAGGAAGCTTGTCCACTTATGAAAGCCCTTCTGTTTTAAGTGTTGTTCCTCTTAAGTTTCAATGGGTTGAAATGTGCTACTAATGGGAAGCGGCAATATGTTCTGAACACATACATACGTCCATAACAACAACCATTCAGATATAACACAAAACATTGGGCCTGCTTCAGAACAACGCTTTGGAGCGAATTTACGCGTGGCGGAGACGTAAAATCGCCTGTTTGTAAGTACTGCGCATGCGCCCCATAGAAAATACGCTCAGTAGCGTAGCGTAATTGTGAACATATGGGCCATTCACGTATGTGTCACGTAAATACTTACGTGTGGGTGTGCCAATTTTACGTGCGTCCAAAATACGTCTGAAATACGTGAAGTAGGCGGGGGGTTGTATTTAAAGTGCACAGTATGGGCGTGCTTAACTGCGTAAATTCGTCTAGCCCATACGTACGTGTGCGTATGACTGCGGTTACGTTGGAAAAAGTTAAGGTAGGGTTTGGAAAGCGTATCTTGACAAAATACGTACGTTTAAGAGGTGTGCCGAGGAGAGTGTAATGAATTTACGCGCACGAAAATACGCTACGCGAATAAACGTACGGCAAACATAGTTCTGGATCTACCCCATTATCACTAACCATTAAGGTAATATAAACACTTATAATACTAACCATTTAAGTAACACAAACATCGATAGCCATAACATAACCATTCAGATATAACACACAACAATAACACAAGATATTCAGTTGATATACACATGGTTAACACTATCCTTTCAGGTAATACATACATAAGTAACAACAACCATTCAGATATAACACAAAACATTAATAGTAGACATTCAGGTAACATACATGTCATTAACAGTCCATTGGGATAATACATACATTAATAATAATAACCACTTAGATATAACACATAATAATAATATATAGCTGTATGTAGATAAAATAGAGAATATTGTCTGAACATACCTTTTTACAATAAACTATTTGGTGATCAAAGAGAAAGAAGATCCTCTGTTGACCCTTTGATTGAAGCTGTGAGAACTTTGTTAATTCACCAGAATGGATGAGTTCAGAGCTTCTGGTGAGAATATCTTCTCCCTGTCCAGAAATTAATTATTATTATTATTATTATTAATAATAACGCTTATTTATATAGCGCCACAAATTGTCCACAGTGCTTTACAGAGAACATTAATCAGTCCCTGCCCCTATTGCAGCTACATACTAAGGTCCCTAAGTCATACATACAGAATAGGGATAAGCAGCCAATTAACCTACCAGCATGTTTTTGGAATGTGGGAGGAAACCAGAGCACCCGGAGGAAACCTACACAGACACGAGGAGAACATACAAACTCTACACAGATAAGGCCTAGTGCGGGCACTGTGAGGCACTGGGCTGTACAGAGAGAAAACATTAACAGATATGCTATAGCAAATAGTTGTGGTGAAAGCAGGACAGGTAGTGTAAAATCAGGTAATGGTTCCTCTGAAATGGATAAGATAATGAGGGGGGTATATCTCATTAGACCAATATTACTTTATCTTCCTATTCTATTCATTGGGGAGTAGTAGTGAACTATTTTGTAATATGTACTTAATAGAACTGACTTAACATGTAGCAGCCTTCCACAGACCAGTCATAATTCATGTATTTGCTTAATTTATGGCTTCTAATTTGCAGTATCCTTGTATTCTTTGCATGTAGGGATATATCTTTGACTTGCTTACTGCACACAGATACTGACCAGATTTACTATTACAATGGGCTGAGAAACACCACCTCTCCACTCTAATACTGTGTGACAGATAAAATATGACTCCCCTGCAATCAACATGGTTTTGTCCAGGAGGAACTTTCCTCTCTTAATTTCAAGCTCCTTCTTCTTCTTAAGTCTGAATCAGGCCTAATGTGTCTACATTAATATAAAAGCAGACCATGACAAATCAGACTGTGTGCAATGTATAATTATAAATCTAAATGTAAGATAAACTGCGTAT
The DNA here is from genome assembly GCA_011038615.1 of Limnodynastes dumerilii. Lineage (NCBI taxonomy): Eukaryota > Metazoa > Chordata > Amphibia > Anura > Limnodynastidae > Limnodynastes > Limnodynastes dumerilii. Next base: position 137,036 of record WWET01000633.1, read on the forward strand.
TAATGAGTAGTTACCCCTACAAAAGAGATGTGTGTAAAAATATAAAAACTGACCATTGATGGAAGTTTCATAGTTTATAATATAACCAGTGTAATAACTTATTATTAATAATAACTGCTTATTCCAGCTTTCATATTACAAAGTAACACTACCTCCCAGTCTTCTATAGAACTCTGCCAGTGGGCTATTTTATCAATGTTTTCTAGTCTTCTCTTCCGCTCATTTATCAGTTTGGCCACATTTTTCATGGCACTCAATGCTGCTTCAACGTCTGCAAAGTCCCTGCATAGAGAAAAACATAAAAATAACACGTGTTTATTTGAATACATTGCTAATGATTACGTAAAAGTTTGCACTCTTGTATGGAAATCCTCAATAAATCACATTAACCAGAGTGAAGACACAATTAGCACAAACTAGTCACCTGGATACAGAGGAATGAGGCATTGATGGTTGTCTCACCAAACAGAATAATGGGAATAATTGACAATAACAATGCTGTTAAACACCTTTCCTATAGTATCACAATATGGACCTCATTTTATATCCAGAAAATACATGTACACATGGTTGTACGTTATAGCTACCAACTCTCCCTGAAGAGAGGGTGGTCTCCCTGACTCCCTGAAGTGTTTGGCAATCTCTCTGATGCTGATTTATTTCCAGAAGTCATTGTAGTATGATGACAGAATTTCCCAGCATAGATGCATAAAGAGACAGCCATTTTTATGGAGGCCAAGATGTAATTAGACTGGCCGTTATCTAAGACAACATGACTTCAATAATGGAGACAGAAATAAAAAATACACTTTGGTCTCTTGTTAATCAGCTGCAGCGTCACCTACGTTTAGCTTTTCAATAAAGATGAAGTAGTCAGCGGATCTCCTCTTCAATACATTCTGATGCTGCCATGGTTATTGAGAAATAGTTTTTCCCAGCAGCGCTAGACACACCTATGGGTGGAACTATTGACAGGACACACCCCCTTAGTGCATGCTATCACAATCGCTCTGGTATTTATTTATTCATGCAAAAGTTGGCAACTATATGTGAGTCAACCATGTAAACAATTCTAACACCAATCATTAAAATGTGCTTGTACCTTTCTTCAATGTAATGCTCAGTAAGATTGCCTTAGTGCAGGTATGGGTATAGGCATTTTAAATATCTAAGATTCAGAGTACCCATAAAAAATGGAATAATCTATACAGAAATGTTGCTTTCCTATACTGTAGACATAGCAGTGAGGAATTGAGGGGCTAATACCATCCCGCTGTGCTCAAACAAGGGAAATAGTTATTGATTTCTTGTAAGCACATATAACCACAAACACTAACCACAAACACCTTATGCTGTGTGGGAATATAGGTTAAGATGGATATCTAAGTAGAGTTGTGTTCTATTACTTTGAAATCTGTTTCATGTTTTCCCTTCTGGCTCTTTTAAAGACTATATGTAAGAGTTTCATCGCTTCATCCTTTAATCTGATAGTGTTTAATTGATCAAAAGAAGTCTCCATCAACACTTGCAATAGAAAAGCTAGATTACATGGAGCTACCTTCAACTTAATCAGTGGATTTATGTGATTGACAGTTTACATTAATCTTCCCCTGGGCATAATGTAAACTCATCTGCTTACATGTTGCTGATATTGCTCTTTGAAGATTTTTTTTTCTGTACGCTGGTATGAATTCAGATGTAGAACTCTGGCCATGCCTGTAACCTTGCTGGTTGTTATGTCGACAATCAAAATGTCAACAGGTCAAAATGTCGGCAGTAGAGTATTATGTTAGTATTATATATATATTACATACTGTGTATATTATTACATTTCTAAAGTTTTTATAAGCAGTCTGCATTTCATTATGTTTACGGACATAGGACCTGATTCACACTTAAGAATCTTCTTAAAATAAGAACTTAAAGTCACTCCTGGCCTAAACCATGCTGATTGCAGGGGGTGTCAAATTTAATCTGTTGCAAACAGTACTAGTGTTGAGAAGTGATATTTCCCAGCCCAAGTCTAAATAACAGTGTGATAGTAAAGCTGGTCAGTATCTGTGTGCAGTAAGCAATTCAAAGATATATCCCTGCATGCAAAGGATACAATTAAATTAACTCCCCCTGTAATCAACATGGTTTTGTCCAGGAGTGACTTTAAGTTCTTATTTTAAGAAGATTCTTAAGTGTGAATCAGGTCCATAATACTAACATAATACTCAACTGTCAACATTTTCACCTGTCTACATTCTGCCAATTTGACTGTCAACATTTCATACTAGACCCACCTGCACTACATCTCATGTCTTTTCCTACAGCTAGTGAGTATTGGTACTAATTATTAAAGGTTTGCTCTCTCACACTTCCGATCAGTCCTCTAATATCACAGCTACAGTATTAAATATTTGGAAATGAAATGAAAAAAAGTGGCTGGGCCAAAGAATAATAGCTGCCGGTGGAATTTTCTATCCTCTAGGATTTAAGAAGATTGAAAACATTTTTTATAAAGAAAAGAAGGAGTTGGACTAAAGTGAAAGGTGAAGAAAGAGTTTTTAACAGCTGGCTAATTTCCCATTGTTGCACATGGCAGGCTTGTCATTCAGTCAGCAGAAACCAGAAAAAGGGGAGAGCCATTACTGTTTCTCCAGTGGCCTTTATGTTCCTTCTGTTGTTCAGCAGTGATCCGTACTGCGACAATAACAGGCTGTTGTCTGTGACCGTCATGTGCGACTATTCCCCAAAAAGGGTGCAATAGTGTACGCTTCCATTCCTCTTTTACAGAATACCCCATTTCCAGATGTATCCCTTATAAATATTTCAACACAATGACCTCTTAGACCGTATTCAGACCCCGCACGCTTTCCATATGGAACGTATTCAGACCCCTGCACGCTTTTTACATATGGAATGTATTCAGACCCCTGCACGCTTTTTACATATGGAATGTATTCAGACCCCTGCACGCTTTCCATATGGAATGTATTCAGACCCCTGCACGCTTTTTACATATGGAATGTATTCAGACCCCTGCACGCTTTTTACATATGAAATGTATTCAGA
>WWET01000633.1:148685-163735 GCA_011038615.1 Limnodynastes dumerilii
ATATATAAACTCCAGTGTCCCTGTGTCTAAGAATAGCTATTACTTCATTCTCTCTTGGGGCAGTATGCAGACTACCGGACGTATAACACACGTCCGGTGTTTAGCGTTTTTTCCTATTGCACATGCATAGTACATTTTTTACGTTATCTACATATCTTTTCCATACATAGATTGCGTAATCTACGTAAGGAAAAGATACGTAGATAACGTAAAAAATGTAATACGCATGCGCAATAGGAAAAACGCTAAACACCGGATGTATGTTATACGTCCGGTAGTCTGCATACGGCCCTTGGGGCTGAAATTATGATATCAAATAGAGGCAAGTCCCAAAATGGCCTCAAATTCATAATATTCATTTTATATAGAATAAATGACCAGAGCCCCTCAAGCATCACATGTGAATGTGTCCACACTACACAGTAATAGCAGACTTTTCATGTGCAGAACTTACTTTGATAGTCTACAATTACTGTGATCTATTAAGAGAAACTAAAACAAACCTAATAATGTTATAGTAATCATGGCTCCTACTATATTTGGGAACTCTGCAGCACAATTCAGAGAGAAAGGATTTCCAATACAGTCTTTACATGGCACAAGACGTTCCATACTCAGCTTATAACAAATTCCAATACATTTGTTCATAATATTTTCCATGGGGCAGTGCCAGATGTTGCTTATGAGCACTCACTCGTTTCTATTGAATTGCACCTACATAAGTGGTTTCCTGTCTCACAGCATTTCCCAATTGGGACAACACTCCTTCACTCTGCCCCAATGTTAAGATGCTCGTTCCTCTTATTTTGTTATTTCTTTTACCACCCAGTGGCATGTTTTTAATATAAGCAGCATTGTGGTAGAACACTTTGTTTGGCCCCACAATGCATCCAGATGACATGCATATTCTGAAGTCATGATCCTGAGATAGCATTAACAAATGTGGGTAAACTGCAAAAGATGAATGGTTTTGGCATTTACAAAATTTCTGTTTCTGTTGAAAAGGGCCAATTATTTTATGAATAAAATAATTAAATAATTGTTTAAATTTGTAAAGTCCTGCAAAGGATGCAGATAATGTATACGTGCAGATAAATAAATAGTAAGCAATTGTATACTCACTCTTACAAAACTTGCAGGGAACCAGCCTTCGTTGTCTAGAATCCTTCCCCACCACCACTCCTTATTACTGGCATCCATTACTTCAATAACACTGCCGACCTTGAAGCCCAATTCCTGGTCATCCATAGTGACATGGTCCCACAGAGCTTCTGCATACACCACACTTCCATCACTTATCAGCTGCGGAGAACAGAACGTTTCAATTACTATTTTTATTGATTCATGCAAAAAGTATTATGTTGACCACTTCTTGTGCAATTAAACTTGGATAATTGGCCATGCCTCAAATAACTGATCAATGCTGTTTTCAGGCATTTTATTGGAGTTTGGCAAGAACATCATTGCTTAAATAAATTATTTTATTAATTCTCATGTGTAGTGACCCTATAGCTTGTTAAGTAATAAATTAATATAAAATTAAAACAAAACACAAAACCCTCTTTAAGATGATAGATTTATAACATATAGAACTTGCAAGTCAGAAAAGACTGCTAGCCTTCCAACACAGCTTAAAAGTTTATATACAACAACATAATTAGCATATGTTACATCCTGGACTGCTGTATCCTATTTTGCCTCTAGGGGCAGACCTGGCCTAGTTATTGTTTTTTGTGGACATAACCATGACCTGCCCCAAGGGGCTGCTATTGCACTCTTGTGCACTAACTACAGGCAAATAATCTACACCTGTGCTTTGGTTTTATATATCTCTTCCTCCAGAGCAAGGTGTGGGTCATTATTTCCTGCTCCCTGTTACTGTGTCTCTGCCATTTTGCTTGCTGGTCTCTGCCATGTTCCTTTAGTCTGCCTCCACTTGTCTGTGTTCCTCCTTGTTCTCTTAGGTTCCTTGTATTTATGTTATTGATCTTTGTCCTTTTACCAGTGTCTGTATCCTGTATACTTTGGAAAGAAATTGCCCCAGCAACACTGCCAGTAACCAGTAACAGACTATATAATTCTATCTTTAAAATAAAACACAGTAATGTCAATTACACAAATTTGCAAATATATGATAAGCCACCAGAAACCGTCAAGGCCTTTCTGCATATGGTGATCCTAACTCTAACAATGAGAGTCCCAATGTAGGGTTATATAATATTTTAAATTGAGAGTAAAATTACCTCAGGAGGCACACCTTAAAGCCAAAATAGCTTCTGTGGCTTCCATAAGCAGAAAGGCCTTGATGGTGGCTGGTGGTTTATCATATATTTGTAAATATGTGTAATGGATATTTCTACATTTTATTTTACAGATAAAATGGTATAGTCTGTTACTGGTAATGGCAGTGTTGCTGGGACATTCTCTATCCTGTGTGTATGTTACAGATAGAATGGTATAGTGTGTTACTGGGTAATGGCAGTGCTGCTGGGACATTCTCTATCCTGTGTGTATGTTACAGTTAGAATGGTATAGTGTGTTACTGGTAATGGCAGTGTTGCTGGACATTCTCTATCCTGTGTGTATGTTACAGATAGAAGGGTATAGTCTGTTACTGGTAATGGCAGTGTTGCTGAGGTATTTCCATTCCTGTGTTTCTGTGGCTAGCAGATTACCCAGCCTTTCATGCACCTGTTTGCATTTACCTATAAATTGATTTGAGCAACTTCCATTTTGTGTGTATCCTGTATACTCTGCCTAAAATCAGTTTTCTCATACTTGTATAGTTGGTCTGTACAAACACAAAATGGAAGTTGCTCAATCAGTTTATAGGTAAATGCAAACAGGTGCATGAAAGGCCAGGTAATCTGCTAGCAACAGAAACACAGGAAAGGAAATGCCCCAGCAACACTGCCATCACCAGTAACAGATTATACAGTCTATCTGTAAAATAAAACGAAGAAATGTCCGTTACACATATTTTCACAAATAAATCATAAGCCACCAGCAAGGCCTTTCTGCATATAGTGGTCCTAACTCTAACAATGAGAGTCCAAATGTTGGGTCATATATATATATATGTTTTTAAATTGAGAGCCAAACTCAAAGTTGTTCTGTAACCTGTTACCTCATCCCTGTATACCCTGCCTGACATCCGTTATTTACCTGGAATCTGTTACCTTGTACTTATGTAGTCACTCTCTATTATTTCTGAACAGTGTATCTGTTCTGTTACTCTCTACTTCTTATACTGGTCTCCTGCAATCCATGCATCAAACTCCAGGTACTCATAACAGCATGATAGATTTACTACACAGTTAAATAGAATACTCTCATTTTAGTAATTGGTCAAGACACTTTAGTAGGAAATGATTTCTGCATGCCATTGTGTGACCAATTGTTACAGCTAAAGGAATGTGAAAACATAACATAAGGCTTAAGACCATATTTGGTTATATTGGATTTCAATTTATTAATAGAGAAACAAGTCAGACTCTCGTCATAATATAAATTAATCAGAATATTTACATTCTAACTCAATTCATAACATTAGACTAGATCCAGCATTAATAGCAAATTCCGTTGTAGAGGACAATGTACAGAATTTTCTATGCTATATTCGTATGTTCAAGGAGAGTGCACACCCCCTGCGCTCTCATCGCACAAATGGGCCTTCCTAATGCAGAACCTTACCTTAAGTGTCTGCATGCAGGAGCCCATGTACGTGCCAAGCCGTTACTGTACGATCTGCATTCCAGATCCCGCCCGCCCCACTGTAGGAGAGTGACTTCACCAGTGGAATGGTGGAATGCAGCATCGGGTCTGCGTTCTGATGCGTAAGTCATGGTACTCCACGTGTGTCGGTATTCATTTTGGATTGAACCCATAATTATTATAGACTTTGGTTCACACAGAAACTGAGAGCAGCTAGACACCAATATCTCAGCCTGACCTTCAGTTTGGAACATTGTTTACTTGAACAACATGCTACAATTATAGTACAAGTTCTACTGTATCAGAATATATAATATTATAATATAAGAATAACCAAAAATGAGACCTATATAAACAAGCAGAAGAAACATTGTTTACTCCAGCTTCCATTTTGTTCTAATGATACAAGTCATAACTGATTGTTATAATTTTGCATTAATAAAACTTTTTTTCATTCTCATTCTGAACTGTGGGTCTAATTAGTAGATTAACTGAAAAAAGGCAAAACAAATGCATGGCAGCTATGGTATTTTACACTTCGGTGAGTTATATTGGGCTCTGCTTAGTTGGAAAATGCGTATCTTTCCCTTAAATATGCTAAACTCACTGCCATGGAGCCTGAGTACTGGATGTTTCCCAGGGATACATAAAACTGTGTGGCAGATAAAGGCTTATTTGTTAGGTAGCTGCTCGTCTATGAAAGTTTAATTTTTCTCCATGGAACATGCATTAATGTTGCAGCATTGTCATTGTGGAGTGTCTGAGCATTAAAGAGGAGGGTAAACAAGGATGATTCTGGGGTGTAGTGATCATAGTGCCATTGGATTTCCCTAATTTTGAAGAAAACCTGAGTTTTGGTGGTGATGTGAAAGGGGTATAATTAGAACATTTAGGGGCTGATCCAGGGGTGAGTGTACGCCAGCTGACGTGACGTTTCTCTGCACGATTTTCAACTGCGTTTGCTCAGAACTGAAAAGCGGCCAGTTGCGGCCAATTCAGAGAAGAGCGCAACTCAAGCTGCAGCAGCTTGCGTTATGAGGGGCGTGTTGAAGGAGGGACGTAGGACTGTATTCAGCCTTAAGAGTGAGTTAGGAACTGCACCTAACTCACCCATCCTGCCCCCCCCTTTTTTTAGGTACTTTTTGTCACTTAGGAGTGCTATAGGGCTACCTTATCTTACTGTGCATAGTTTCCTTCTTAAGAAGGCAGCTACGCACAGAGAATGCCTCTCCCCGACTCCCCTCGCCCTATCTTAATCCCTCCCCCTCTAACGAGACACTCCCCGAGGCGGTATTAGCACGCTTCTTTCTTACTAAACTACTCCGTGCGGTCTTTAAATACCGCATGTACGCAATCTATGTAAGGAAACGCTAAGTAGATGGCGTAAAATAGTTACTACGCACACGCAGTACCTCTGATCGGAAAACTAGGCACGTAACTTAAAAAAAGCGGTGTTGTGAATCCAGTCCTAAGTTCAGTGGGGCTGACCTTCCGCCACCTATTCTGGATCCTTCTGTTGGGATGCGACACTTCGAACACATTACAAAGGGTTAAAAATCACTGCCACAGTATTCTGTGTTACTTCATTTCTACAGACAGTCATAAATAATACTTTTTCCTGTTTCTTATAAAATGAAACATATTTTTTACGATTATTGTGTGATTTACATCTGACAGATGTGTCCACATTGATATTAACCTCCAGTTAGTCATTTCAGCTTTATGGAATACTACCCCGCACTCGAGCAATGAAGTTGAGTTTGTAGCTGCATTGATCCTAGCTGCTGTGTGCCTGTAAGCTGCAGCCATAATTACCTGCAATTCAAAGGCAACATTGTGCACACTTTTGGATCGCACGCAGCCCGTCTCACTTTTTCAAGCACATGTACGGCACGCACGATGCAATGCGTATTGGATCAGCCCCTCACTGTGCAACCTCTATTGTGTATGTTACAGAGAAGTCTATGAAGACTGGCAAAACGTCTGGCATTAAACACATTCTTTTACAGAACAGTTTCAAAATGTTGATTGTTTCTAATATTTACCTAAAAAGCCCCAAAATAGGTGAGAATACGTCATGCTCTGCAACTGTGACATTTCAAGAGGAATCCTATGTGACTTACGAGTACCATAGGGCTCCCTTAACTGTAGTTTCGCATGTCAATGCGTAGGGCATCTATTAAGGAACGTAAGTGCATAACCGTGCCTTCATTGCGTCATTTAAATGCCTCCCTCCACCCATATCTGCGTATCGGCCTATTTACTTATTCATAGAACGCCCATTTCTGCGTATGTTACTACGAACCTAGAGATTTTAAGTTCGTAGTGTATAAGGATGGAATATACGCACTTAAGTCCAACATTAATAGCGTAGAAAAGTTACTACGCATGCGCAGTCGTTCCGTTCTTAAAAATACGCCCCTAAAATCAAAAGAATTCTTAGTTGTTAATCAGGTCTCCTGACCCTAATCCTAATTCCTACACCTAACCATTAACCAGGGAACAGCAGGTACCGGGAAGAGTAAATGTCAGGTTGTGAAAATGGGAACTTTCTTCAGTTTCCGTGGCAAAATAAACTTAAATCCTATGTAAAATGATAAAGCCGGCATTAGGTTACGGGCTGTACCACTGTTAGAATAGCGATTTCCAGAGCGGTAACTACATTCCACAGGGAGAGCCAGCAGTATGTGATTATCAACCCATCAAATCACTGCCCACTATCACCCTCAGTGTGGTATCACATGGTGGGAGAGATAGGTACCGTCTGTCTATGCAAACACCGCACCACATTATAGTTATCTGGAGAACTCATGGCTATACACCTATTATGGACATTTCTAGTGAAGTTCTATTTGTGGCAGTGAATTAGTGTGTGGATATACTGCGGGTCTAATAATGTGACAGATGTTACCTCAGTCAGAGCCACTATACACACTAATATTGTAAACAGGACTGTGCTGCCATGTGGCACTACATGCATCGGGCAGTATGATAGGCAGGACCTCCAGCAGCAGCACACTGTGTGTTTCATTTTTACAAGGCTCTGGATTGTCAAAAGGAGATGTTATTTAAGGTGTTTTACATTAATCTGTCTTTGTTTTCTTTTCTCTGGAGTACTACAGGTGCCAGCAGACCCTCAATGTCAGGACAATCAAATGCCAGTATGCAATGGCAGCCATTTACGTCCAAACTGGCACCTGTAATTTGCCAAGGACATACTGAGGCTGATTCAGAGGTCTGGAGTAAGGGAAAATCAGGTACATGTGTACGGCTCGGCGAAACCATTTTGTAAAGTAATGGGGGGCTAATTAATTTGATTTATTTTGCATGTAGATTATTTTAAAATCTTTTGAACGCAGGGAAAATACATTACTTTTGCACATGGAACTCATATACTGCATAGCTTTATGTTTAAGCTATAAATTAGAGTTGAGCTAAGAAACTTCACCTCTTAATTATAAATCTTGTTTCACCATTTAAATTTGCCTCCTCTTGCAGGTAACATGATGGGGCTGCTGCAGAGCTGTGCATCCATCTTGCGCGGCACATGCTCAAAACAGGCTGAAAATGGAAGGTGCTCCCCTTGCACCCATCCGCGCATCCATGCACTGTGCGCTTGTTGAACAAGGTGTTCCATGATATTAAAATGAGAAAAATGCCATTTAACTAATTTAAATAGGCGCAGTAGCTGTCTAAGGTGTCTGCGCTTCCATGAAAATCTTTCACCATGTCAGGGAATGGTGTAAATCACAGCAGCAGGTCATTTTCAATGGGGAAATGGACCTATATGTATTAAAACACTGATCTACACATGGTGAAAATATAACAATGAAAAGGTTTGATTAATCAACTATTTAAAGTACATTTCTGCCGTTAAAATAATGTATATTTTTTTCTTTATGGCAGAAGAGCAGCGGATGCCACTCTGTGCTCAGGTATTACTGTAGATAACGTATGAAGACTGTAAAGGGCTGTTTTAAATCTGAAAATGGTTAAACTTTAAAAAAAACCATTCAACCACAGCCTCTGCGCATAAGGTTATGTTTGCGCTTCCCATTTTCACTAAGTCCTATCCAGAGTTGCGTGTTTTGGCGGAAACATGCAATGCTGGACCCAACATACAACGCTTGCGCAAAAAGCTCTGGATCAGCTCCGGAGATTTCTCAGGTCTACACTTACACCTAAAGAAAAAGTGTAAGTACAGCTCTGGATCAGTCCCATTGGCTGTTGTCTAACACTATTTATCAGCACTACTCAGCTCAGTACTTAAAAGGGCTGATTCAGAGTTTGGGAATAAGGGTAAAACAGCTGCAAGTGTACAGCTTGGCTAAACCATTCTGCAAAGTGAGGGGAGCTAATTCATTTTAAATATTTTGCATGTAGGGAAAACACATTACTTTTGCAGATAGAACTGAAATACTGCATACGGCTTTATGTTTAATCTATAAATTAGAGTTGAGCTAAGAAACTTCACCTCTCAATTCTAATTCTGCTTTCACAATTGACATTTACCTCCCCCTGCAGTTCAACATGGTATTGCTCAGGTAAGTGCAGCTCTGGATCCACCCCAAAGTATGTCTGCATGGAGTATTTCTAGCATTATTACACTGGGAACTTTTACATTGCACAGAATAATCCTTAAAAAAACTAAAGAAACCTTCCCGACCCCTGCACTAAGGGACATGTGAGCTGTACCTGGCATATCTCAGTGATATACCTCCAGTAAGGGCTATGCAACATGGAATATTTTATGACTGGCAGCACACTGCCTAAATAACCAAGAACATGAGAAGACCCTCAGCATTCGGAAGCCAAACCAGAGTGTTCGTGCATCCACAATGTGGATGCGTTATAGTTGTCCCCCTCTCCCCACAATCAGAGCCGTATTAGCAAAGGCTGCGGCTTGTACAGCCACAAGCCTCTACCACTCAACCATGTGAATGGGTTTTTAAATACTTGCATTTGTATAATTTTAAAAACCTATTTAAATATTTTTCATAATGTAAATTAATGTCAGAGCATAGCAACGGTATTCTGCTGCTATGCTGGCATAAAAAAATTGTATTTATTTAATAAACAATTTATTTAAAAAATTATTTCATCCTATGGGTCATTTTCACAATGAAAATGACCTGCGCCTATTACTTACCTCCTCTTTGGTCTGCTACTGCAACTATGTAATTGGGAAAGTCACCCCTTTTCACATTTAGGTGTTGATGAACGTCTAGTTCCAGAGTCGCAGGGCAGACAGATGAGGACACAGATGGATAGGCCGCCTTGCGCACATCTTTCTGTGCTTACACCTGTTGTGAGCATGTGCAGTGCGCAAGGTGGAAGTGCGGCTTTGGACCAGCCCCAGATTGTTGTTGGTGTCATTTATGGTTTGCATTGTCTATGTTAGGCCAGCAGGTGGCGGCTCTGTGTGGCAATTACTAGGTAGATTGTTTTGTATAAAGTGGAAAATGTCTCCACAGCCTCAACATACTGTAATGATGTGTTGCAAATAATGAAATAATTTATATCACTCTGTGGCTTTTGTTTGATATTCCGCCATGTGATATTTGCCATTCATATTGACCTTCATTAGCATTGTTGATATCCAGGAATTCTTAGGATCCGTGTTCTCCACAGCTCACTCTTACAGCCACCCAGTAACTTTGGGCATTGTACACATGGGCCCTGATTCAGAGATTGAAACTAAGAACTTAAAGTTACACCTGGGCTAAACCATGTTGATTTCAGGGGAGTCAAATTTAATTTGTTGCAACAGTATTATAGTTAAAAGGTGATGTTTCCCAGCTCAAGTTAGCAGTTTAAAAGTTAAGCTGATCAGGTATCTGTGTGCAATAAGTAAAAGCAAAGCATTCTCCCTGCATGCATAGAATAAAATTTACTTGACTCCCCCTAAAATCAACATGGTTTTGCCCACGTGTAACTTTAAGTTCTTATTTACAGCATCTGAATCAGGCCCATGAAGTTGTACTGTTTCATTCCCAGTCAGTTGCTGAGCAGTAGGCTTCTGTTATAGCAGGTTCCAGTTAATTAATCAGCTGTGGTCTGGATCTTGTTGCAGCAGCTGGTAAATTATTGGTGCATGATGGGACCAATACAGGTCTCTGAGTGTGCCTGATGTACTCACTCTCTGAGTGTTCCTTAAGAAACCTGTGTACTTACTTTATGGTACTTTATGCACCTTATGGTGCATTCTCATCTGGTACCAGTTGTCTCTGCTCTGCCTCATCATGTCACTATTGTGGTAGGATTAACAGTTTGCAGCCAAGTATCTATGAACATATTGCGCTATATGGAAAAGGCATTTCCTATAGGTGAATGGTTTTGCAAATTTATCACACTGTACATATTCATAGCAGGACGCCAGTGCTGATAAATCTGATGTGAGGTCCACAATTTCTGTACCTGACCATATACAATTTACAATTTCTGTAGAGTTTACAACTATTATGGATACTATCTAAAGTATAAATGGAAGTACCAAACCATGGCTACATTCCCCTTCATGAGCACAGCACGTTTTAGCACTTCAGCTAAATAATCGCTTTAGTTAGCTTCTTCCATGTAATGTTTTGACTACTGACCTGTTCAGAATTGCATTCAACTACATGGAAACCAAACAGTTGAGGTGTGTAATGAAGGCAACACCTGCCTGAACAGGAGCAAGGACACAGGCCAATCAGGAGTTACTTACTCCATTCCCATAATCCTATCTGTTTTATGGCTAGAACAGGTTCAATCCACAACTGCTGACAAGTATATATTAAATGTAGCGGCTTTGATAATATCTGTTGTTAGGCCTCAGGTTCACTGAGGTTTGATCTCCAATTTACTAACACTTTAAAGATGTGTGTTTACATGGGGTTAGTACAAAGAGTTGTTATAAAAAATAAAAACAATAGTATTTAATATTACCAGCTTTTATTCATTTTGTTTTGAAATATTGCTAAATATAAGCTGCAGATTTTTAACACATAAAAAAAACAACATATTATGTGTCTAGAAAAAAGATTTATTGTTTTTTTTGTTTTTTCTTTGTACTTTTTGAAAGTGCATACGGAGTTTGTAGCCATTTCATTTAGGAAACACAGAAAATTGATGAAAAGCAACAGAAAACATACAATTTGGCACCAGAAAACAGAAACCCATGTACGAGCCAGAACAATGTACATTTTTGTAACACATCAGAAAATGGTATCAAGTTAGTGCTCACTGGGGCTGCCATGACAAAAATGTAGCCCCAATATTGAAGGCAATTTTGGCATTAAAATGATGCTAGAAGATACATTTTACTAGTATGCACAGACTATTAGAGAACAAAATATACATATGCAATGTTACTCTATTACTGTTTACCTCTATGCAATGAATAAGTATTGGGGGTGCAGTAATACTGACATTTCCATAACCAAATTACAGAAAAAAAACATAAACCAAAATGGGTGCCAAGCTTCCTCATACATGTACAAGGAACCTGGAATAAAATGTCTCCTCTAGCATCAGTCTAAGAACAAATCTACTGTATGTGCCTTGCTACCAAGAGCTCCAAACACTGGTTTATTACCACTGAGCCAGATCATAACTGCTAAGTAAATAACACTACAAACATATTAGTTCAGTAACATAAAAAGCAGATATAAGGCTTTTTGGCTGTAATCCAACACTGGATTTCTCTTATTCCCACTGTGTTTTCTTGCCTCTATCTTTCTGCAAGTGTATGGATGTGTGTGGCGTCCCAATTCTACTGGAATCATTGAAAGAATACACAGATATTTCTCCTAAACAGCACTGCATGAAATCTAGAGATGCTAATTACATGAGAAATGTCTGATTATGTATGAGGGCTTCTTGGAGGCATGTGTCACCATGCATGATGAGAGAGAAAACAGTATTTCACAGCAGCTATAATGCAAGAATAGAAGCAGAAGAGTGTTTATCGCAGACCTCCTTAATCCTACGTCCCTGTATTCCATACACATGTAATACCTGAAGAGAATCTATGGCTGACACTCCATAAACACACACCATCAGCAGCACAATGTCCAGAACAGCAGTATTAAATCCAAGGCAAATATCTGTGGTTGTTGCATGTAGCTGATTTTTCTCTTTGAGATTCCTGTGTAATAAAATATGCTAGCAGATCAATCAGTGTATAAAAAGGGACATAGGCAGCCTCAGCAGTTATGTAATGAAGTCTCTCCGTCCTGTGAATCGCAAGTCTTCAAGGCACAAGTGTTGGCTGCGATTATTTGGGACCAGACGCATCATCAAGGTGACCACCAGGAGAGGAGACCTGGAGCCAGAGAATGGCAAGCTGACCTGATGAATTGAAGCCTAGTCACAGAAAGACAGTCCCCCCCCCCACGCAAGTCCCCGGCTGACTCAGGAAAACGCCAGCAGAAACATCAGCACAACGTTAATAAAGATGAGAAAGAGCAGGATGACAAAGACGACAACGCGCTGGGTTTCAGGGTTCATGTTACAGCGCAGGATGGCATGAAGGGTGCTCCATTTTTGTCTTGCTCTCTCCGACCCTCTTGCCATATCTTGGTCTGAGCTGAGAAGACAGTGCAGCTCCCAATGGCTCCTAGCCACAGACAATAGAACGTGCTGCTGCTGCTACTGTCAGTAGCAGAGATCTAGCTGCTGTGTAGGGAGACACCATGCATGCAGCACAATGATCACCTTCCTGCAGGATTCAGAAAACAATCCCAGTGCTCTCCATCCCCCTAGATCTATACAGCAAGGAGTCTGAAATCCCTTTCACAGCAATCAGCATAGCTGCACTCCAGCCTTAGCAGGTTGATGGACGGATTTAATTCCCTGTACCATAAAAACCTTGCATTCTGTAGCAGCAGTTGTGGTGAGTTATTGGCTTCTCCCTAGCCAATCCCATCATTGCAGACTATGGTATCTAGGAAACACGCAGTCTTACAGGGGGAAAAGGAAGAAAGGTAGACACTGACATATTTAAAGAGCCTCAGAAATGGCTCGGACTGATATTTTAATTGTCTGCTTCTATTTAAGGCACAGGATCTCTGTAAGATAGCATTAGTACAGGAATAATGGACACCAGATTTAGCAGGAGGTTTTCAGGAGGTTTTGGAAAGCTTTGCTTAGAAATAGGGATTAATGTGTGTGAGACCATTAGGAAGCATGTGTTGTAGAGGTTTACAAAGCAGCTAAGAATTGCAGCCATTGCATGACATGTGGTGTATTTTTGTGGGTGAAATATACTTAATACAGAGTTTGGGTCTCATTCAGACTGGTGTACACTAGATATTTAGCATTATCTAAGTACTTTCACTGTACATGTCCATCATAAAACAGCATGCAAATAGGATGATTTAGGCCAGATCGTAACTCACTGCTGTGTGAGACCCTGGTTTGTAGGGATGTCATGGTGGAGATAAGGGGTGACTACAGTAGGCAATGTACAGCAATGGTGTTACTACAAGTGAGATCAATCCAGACCAGAGTGTTAATGGTTGCATAGTTTAACACTCAACATAAGCACTAGTCCCAGGACATCATTGTGGTAGTGTGAACACAACTCTAAAGGTATGGGAATGTTCTGCTGATGACCTGCGTAGCTCAGATGCAGCATGTCCATGAAAGAAAAATTCCATACATTTTAATTATGACTCTATTTTTAGTACATTCACATTCTCAATTAAGACACTTAGAAAACACATCATACAATTCCATCGTAGTGCAGTAACCCTCCTGGGGAAGTGCACATATATTGGCTGTTCTGTGTCCACATTTCTCTCCATATCCAGAACCACACTTATGTTCTGATACCTTGTAAATGATCCAATACATGAGAGGGTTTTCCCAGGATCCGCTCTTTTTAACGTTTGAGTCTGGATCGGGCCCTTTATGTATAATGTAAGCCAATGAACAGCAACCTGATGCATTTCTGTATAGTGACTTTCTGACCATCCACAGACCATATATCTATACTCATAATGCATAGAAACAAGGTAGGTGAGAAAGAGGCGCAAAACCAGCAAGTATCTAATTGAAGCATAATCCCCAACCGTCCCTATTTAGAAGGGGCTGTTTCACAGCCCACAAAAGGGGTGGAGCTTATGTGAAAGCAGGTGGTGAATTGAACAAATATGGCCATTTGTAGGTGGAACTGGGTGAGGGTTTGGGCAGAACGGATGGGAAGCTTATTTTGTCCTGATTTCGGGATTCTAAATGCTGGGAGCAATGCATAAGCCATACAAACCAATCTGACATAGTGCAGAAATGAGCTGGGAGCACAGATAACAGCCCCAAGGCTGTATGTGGCACCTAGAGTCGCCTGTTACCCATCACTGATCTAAACATCAAAATAAAGCACATACAGTGTAAAGCTGGTGCACAGTACAAGATCAGAGACTTTGAAATCATTTTATAAAAGATACAAAGTCCCAGTCAGCATAACGACATGTACACACTACACTGGATATACGGGCAGATATGTGATTTACTCTCCCATAATCCTGCTGCTACAAAAATTTGAATATGCAACGCCAACCAAGACTGACCCGCATGCACAATACACATTTGAAACGACGCTGTACAACAGTAGTTGGCACCCTTAAAAAGAATACATAATTAGTTGCCTCCATTACCAACAATGCCAGCAGTAGATGCCCCCATAGAATAAAATGCCATCAGTAGATGTCTACATAGAATAAAATGCCATCAATAGATGCCCCCATAGAATAAAACGCTATCAGTAGATGCCCCAATAAAATTAAATTCCATCAGTAGATGCCCCCATAGAATAAAATGCCATCAGTAGATGCCCCAATAAAATAAAATGCCCTTGATGTATTTGTGAGCTGCATGATAATTGGGTGGAAAACATGCAGTGCCTTCCCAGCATAAGACTTATACATTTTTATAAAGGATCAGCAAACACAATGGATCCTCTCCTGTCACCTAGAGATGATGCTCTAAAGCAGGGGTGGGGAACATCTATTCCGAGGCCCATATAAGGCCCCCGAAGTTATATGGTCTGGCCCTCCGCGGGTGGGACTCGAGCAGGGGGTGTGGTTTGGCTTCTAGACGTGCTCCAGAGCGCTGGTGAACTGGGAAGTAAAATCACTCCGGAGTGAGGGCTGCATCGTGCGGCAGGCTCCTGGGTTCCTGAAACTCTCCATATTCCTGGATCCTGATCAGGAAACTCATTGGGGATTGAATCTCCAGGCCAAAGCTCACATTGGGGGTGAATTAATAACATTGGTACTTCTTTATCTTTGCGGCCCGCTACGTAACTTACGTATCCCCGCTATCCCAGTAAGTTACGCAATTTTTTATTTTTTTTC
>WWET01000633.1:170693-191776 GCA_011038615.1 Limnodynastes dumerilii
ACACAGCACCTACGCAGTACACAGCCCCTATGCAGTACACAGCACCTACGCAGCACACAGCACCTACGCAGCACACAGCCCCACGTGGCAGTCACAGGACTACAGACAAACCCCCAGTAACTACATCATATTTATCCAGTCCCTTAGTATCCCCTATCATATGCCTCCCCCCCCCCAGTATAAACCATCATGTCTCCAGACCCCCAGTATTCACCACATGTCACTAGCAACCACCTCAGTATACACATCATGTCATCAGCCCCCGCAGTATCCACATCATATGCCTCCAACCCCCCAGTATAATCCATCATGTCTCCAGGTCCCCAGTATTCACCATCATGTCACTAGCCTCCCCAGTATCCTCATCATGTCATCAACCCCCCAGTATAAACCATCATGCCCCTTGTAATGTCCAGCGACTATGTTTACCCCTTTTAATCTCCAGTCTCCATGTCTGCCACTTATATACAGCCTCCATGTCTGCCCCTTATGTCCAGCCTCCATGTCTGCCCCTTATATCCAGCCTCCATGTCTGCCCCTTATGTCCGGCCTGCATGTCTGCCACTTATATCCAGCCTCCATGTCGGCCACTTATGTCCAGCCTCCATGGCTGCCCCTTATGTCCAGCCTCCATATCTGTCACTTATGTCCAGCCTCCATTGTCTGCCCCTTTAAATGTCCAGCCTCCATTGTCCGCCCCTTTAAATGTCCAGCCTCCATTGTCTGCCCTTTATATCCAGCCACAATTTTCTGCCTCTTATGTCCAGCCTCCATGGTCGGCCCCTTTAAATGTCCAACATCCATTTTCTGTCCCTTATGTCCAGCCTCAATGTGTGCCCCTTATGTTCAGCCTCCATTATCTGCCCCTTTTGTCCAGCCTCCATTATCTGTCCCTTACTTCCAGCCCCCATTGTCTGCCCCTTATTTCCAGCCTCCATTGTCTACCCTTTATTTCCAGCCACCATTGTCTACTCTTTATTTCCAGCCTCCATTGTCTACCCTTTATTTCCAGCCTCTGTTACTTACCTTTGATGATTTCTCCCTTCCTCCGCGGCGCTCCGTCTCTTTCTGTCCCACGCTGTCTCTCCCGGTCACGTAGTGCGGTAGTGGTAATACAGGGCTCCTACAGCCCTAGGAGCCCTGTAGCACCAAATCTGTTTGTAGAATGGCAGTGACCGCATAGGTTCGGTCACTGACATTCACAGTAACAGGTTTGGTCCTACAGGTCTCCCGTAGAGCCCTGTATTACCTGTACTGTGCGGTGTAAAGCCCGGCCGCATATTCCCGTGGCGCGGGCTTTACAAAAAAAAACAAAAAACTTTGTCCTGAAAGTATGATCTCTCGGGACGAGTTGTGAGGGGGGCAGGACACTTGGGAGGTAGCCTGCGGGCTGGACCATATAATTGCACGGGCCGTATCCAGCACAGCTGATTCACAGCTAATAAGTCTGCACGTGCATAAATATACACAGCAAAGAATTACGTCCTTACGTATCCCTCCCGATACAGAGGGAGTGGTTAATTGGGTTCTTTATTTTGAATCAGTATTGTAGATTTTTCACGTGAGTATATTTAGGTAAGTTCGCAATTTTACTCTTTACTGAGAATCAGGGCCATTGGGCCTGATCCAAACCTACGACCATGAAACGCTTGTGTGTGTATTTACACCAGCGTACTTCCGATGCACTCCTCTAGGCACTCCCACTGTTCGTACTTACTTTTGCCATCTTACGCTGAGCAAACCCTACCCTAACTTTTCCACACGTAGCCGCGGCCATCGTAAAGCTCTTTGCGTAGTTACGACGCTTAGCACGCCCATACTGTACAATTTACATGGCTCACCCTGCCCTTGGTGTGTATTTACGGCTTTCGTATGGCAGACACGCCCCCTCGAGCATAGTAATGAAGCAGATACACTCAAGGCCCATACGCTAAGACTTTCGTATCGTAACACGAGCGTAAAATCTGCCCCGAGCATGCACAGTAAGTACAAATGTCCGTTTTTACGCTTACGACCGCTGTAAGAACGCACCCGAGCGTAGGTCTGGATCAGGCCCATTATTACCACTGAAATCTGTTTGAACTCTTGGCTGAATATGACATATTGTTAAAACATAAAAGGAAAACATATAACATTACAATGTATTCTAATCTACACAATTTGTTTTGTAAATACATTGGTCCGGATTCACAGTTACGTAGTTTTCGTCTTACGTACGTTGTTTTAAGAATTCAGCTAGTATGCATGCATAGTAGTTTATTTACGCTATCTACGTACCATTTCTGTACGTAGATTGCGTAAGCGCGGTCTAAAGACGTAGGTACATACGTACATAGATAGCGTACGTAGATTGCGTAAATAATCTACTACACATGCGTACTAGCTCAATTCTTAAAACAACGCATGTAAGACAAAAACTACGTAACTGCGAATCCGGACCATTATCAACATTACAGAAAACAGACTATTTAATAAGGATACTCTCGTTTTCATAAGTCATGAAGTAAATAGATGTAAGAATGTGATCCTCATGGCAACCATTGGGAAACATAAATATCTACAAGGCCAGACCAAATAAAGAGTGTGTATGAAATCTGACAGACAAGGCTCAACCTACTGCACAATAACAGATTACACAGGATTGTCTTATCAGAGCTGTATCTCAGGAGATTGTAACCATGGTAACCGTCAATTGGTTTAATCCTCCTGCATTGTATGTGTAAAGCAAATGACCATCATAGCTGGAACTTCTCCCCTATATGTGTGCATGCATTTATGTTTTCATCTCATTCTCGCCCCCTCAGAAATGAAAGCTCTGTAGCAAGGTGCGCACATGTAATACAAAGGATGGCAGATGTGTATTATACACTTTCTGAGATTTCATTTCTAGAAGTAATAATTAAATATAAGAAAACAAAATAAAACAGATTGTCTCTGAGAGTAAAAAATTTAGTTCTTAAAACAACGTAAGTAAGACGAAAACGACATAACTGTGAATCTAGACCATTATTATACCAAAATTGATTCTGAGAGTATCAATTTAGCTCAAATCACGGCCTCTCCTGTGGTCAGATATCCTATTTTCTTCCATAGCTAATTTCCTGAGCTGTAGGTAGGGCACCATAAAATGACTGACTTGGGGCATCCCACACATTTCCGAAAATATCCTGAGAGCATACTGACGTGTAACCAGGCAGAGCAGGTACAAATACCTCATCTAGCGCTGATCCATGAGCAATATCTGGGCCAAACAGCCAGGCAATGCAGTATTTTCAGACACTGAACAAGAAATAGACATATTGGTCCGGATTCAC
Organism: Limnodynastes dumerilii; assembly: GCA_011038615.1. Taxonomy (NCBI): domain Eukaryota; kingdom Metazoa; phylum Chordata; class Amphibia; order Anura; family Limnodynastidae; genus Limnodynastes; species Limnodynastes dumerilii. The sequence continues at coordinate 174,008 of WWET01000633.1, forward strand.
AGTTGCGTTGTTTTCTTCTTACGTACGTTGTTTTAAGAATTGAGCTACTACGCACGCATAGTAGCTTATTAACGCTATCTACGTACCATTTCTGTACGTAGATTGCGTAAGCGCGGTCTACGTACAGAAATGGTGCATAGATAGTGTAGTGATAGGCACACCCCTTGAACGTACGTATTTGTCAAGATACGCTTTTCAAACCCTACCTTAACTTTTGCCAACGTAACCGCAGTGATCCGCACACGTACGTATGGGTAACACGTATTTAAGCAGCTAAGCACGCCCATACTGTACACTTTAAATACAAACCCCCGCCTACTTAACGTATTTCAGACTTATTTTGGACTCACGTAAAATTGGCACGCCCACACGTAAGTATTTACGTGACACATACGTGAATGGCCCATACGTTCATAATTAAACTACGTTACTGAGCGTATTTTCNNNNTGTTCATAATTACGTTACTGAGCGTATTTTCTATGGTGCGCATGCGCATTACTTATCAAAAGGCGATTTTACGTCTCCGCCACGCGTAAATTCGCTCACAAGCGTTGTTCTGGATCTGGCCCAATGTTTGTAATTGTTATATTATTTTGAATCATTCTATAGTATTATGTTATTTCTGCTGTGAAAACTACAGCATAATACCTGTCATTTATCATGTTAGTTCTTCCTGAATTCTAAGTACTCCAGGATAGTATGTAAAGTTCTAATCTCTGAATAATGGGACATAACTGGCCATAAACTACCTTTACCAACTCTCCCGGAATGACCAGGAGATGCCTGAATTTAGAGGGGATGCACTCCTGCATTTCCCAGCAGCATTGAGATGTAGGGGGTAGGAACTTGATTATGCCCCTACTATAGGACAGATGCAGCAACCAAAAACTTTAACAGAGTCAGAATCTATTTTAGACTCCAGGTAACTGGATGACCTCAAGGGAGAGTAAAGTACAATACCCAGTGGCGTAACTACCATTCGTGCAGGGGGTGCAGAGGCTACAGGGTGGAAGAGAGGGGGGCAGCTACCCCTTCAATGAGTGAACTGAGCAAGGTGTTAGAGACTGTCTCTCCTCCGTCTCTGTACTCACTCTCTCCTCCACGCTCTGTTTCCCCTGATCTCCCAACTATCTCTCTCCTCTGCTCTGTGTCCCTGCTGATCTCCCGGCTCTCTCCTCTGCTGTGTCCCAACTGATCTCCTGTCTCTCTCCTCCGCTTTGTACGCACACTCTCCTCCACTCTGTGTTCCCCCTGTTCTCCCTGCTCTCTCTCCTCTGCTGTATCCCTGCTGATCTCCCTGCTCTCTCTCCTCTACTCTGTGACCCCGCTGATCTCCCTGCTCTCTCTCCTCCACTCTGTGTCCCCGCTGATCTCCTGTCTCTCTCCTCTGCTGTGTCCCTGTTGATCTCCCTGTTCTCTTTCCTCTGCTGTGTCACTGCTGATCCCTGGCTTAATCTCCTCCACTCTGTGTCCCTGTTGATCTCCCTGTTCTCTCTCCTCTGCTGTATCACTGCTGATCCCTGGCTTTCTCTCCTCCACTCTGTGTCCCTGCTGATCTCCTGCCTCTCTCTCCTCTGCTCCTTGTCACTGCTGATCCCTGGCTTAACCTCCTCCATCTCTGTGTCCCCGTTGATCTCCTGCCTCTCTCTCCTCCACTCTGTGCCCACTCTCTCCTCATAAATTCTCTGCATTACAATATTCTCTCTGACAGGTATTGTGTTAATAACCTGTGAGATAGAAGAATGCCGATCACTTAACCCTCTTGGCACTTTAGTGGATAAATGTCAGCAATCTAAACAATGTGGTTCCATGCTACACCCATTGAATCGCATAATCTACAGTCTTGGAAAAATATTTACTCTTATTGCATTTTTATGTATGATGAAACTGTCATTAATTGTCATTCTGGTTGTTGTCTATGCTGTGTAGATGGTGTGAGAATACAACTAAAGTGTATACATATAAACAACAAATAGTTCATAAAGCGGTCACAGCATGAAATATACAGTATTTCCCAATAATGGATTCACTATGCTCATTACATGTGACTGGGTTCACTGTCCTGGTGTCAAAGAAACAATAAACTGTTCTGGCATCTCTGACGCTCCAGGAATTTAGTAAACATCCATTAGCATCTAATTATACAGCCTGTATATATGAGGAGGCTGGTACTGCAGTCAGTTCATTATAATATACCATTCTCCTCCAATCAGGACATTTCAGCCACACATTCTCTATCAGTTACTGAATCCCGCCACACACAGGCATCCATCAAATGCTCAGACTCTGCTTCTGTGCTTTTAATCCTCGCTGACATTTTCTGCCTTTGACCCAATAATGTCAAAACATGACACGCTACAAGAAATCTTACATTAATACCTGCCAGACATGGGCACATGAATAATATTCCCAGGCTAGAGCATTCCTCTATCAAATGATATTAAATAAACACCTCGCTTTTAATGTGAAGATTTTATATTTATGCTATGGATAAGTTACTCTGGCAGACAGTGATATGGGATTAGACATACGTAATACAACATTTTTGCAATGTATACAAAGTCCTAATGTATCTCAATAATAATAAACAAGGACAATTAAAGGAAAAGAGGCCTTAGGTTATCTCGATCCCACTGTGTGTAGTGCTTCTCCTTATGTACCACAGCCCTTGTGTTTCATTTAAGACTATTCCTGGTGATACTCTCACCACATACCTCCAGCAAGGCCTCCCCACCACCAATTCTATATCCAATGTACTGATTTATTATTTATTGCTACAGTCATCATTGGCAATAGCCAAGTCCTGAAATAGAAAAAAGTGGCAATTGGTGTCTTAATAATAATGAACCTGATTCAGATCACTGTGCGACTTACTCACAGAGCTATGTAATTAAGCACGGGGGAGGGGGGTGCACGCCCCTGGCACTACTCTCCTTCTTAAGTGTACATAAACATTCCTTAAATTTAAAACACGGATCTGTGTTCGCAGGGCCTCTCCCCACCCCTGGCATTTCATTAGCATGGCTAACTCCGCCTGTACAGCGAGGTTTCGCCATGTGTAAACGAAATGCCGGCCCCTTTAAAGGAAGTTTTTCCTACACTGGCACTCGCCGATGTTACATGTGAAAGGGGACTTACGCAAATTACGTAAGTCCCCTTCTGTACCTAATTATGAATCCGGTCTGTACCTAATTTTTCTAAATATTATGTTTATATTATTAATAATAATAATAATAATAATAATAATGATAATGGTCCTGATCCAGAATAAGTCCTAAATTGGTACATTAGCCTTCATTGTGTTTCGGCAACCAAAGTTGCGCACACAGGGATGCAGAGCGCTTCCCCTACACTTCTGCTCAATATGGAGCACTGACCTATATGTAAGCGCTCTTACGCTTGTACGCATGGTGAGTGGATCCGCCCCCCCCTGGCGGAGGCTGAATTCTGCATAAAACACAGCATTAGGCGGCTGTATTTCATTGTGAGATGTCTTCTCGCTGAGATGTTGGCTTGTGGACGTTCAATACATGGAGTGCTCCGCTGAATCTTCTTGCACACAATGAAGCACGCGTTGCACAGTGTGTTTGCAGATTTACACAACAATTCTCTGTGGTATATACATTATTTTATTTAAAGCTTTGTCTTTACCAGTGTGTTTGCTCGGTCAAACCAATTAGTAGAAAGCACTTCATTTAGAAAATAAATTGTTCTTCTTAAACACCACAAACAAGGTTTTTATATAATCCATTTTAATTTTTATGTTTGAAAAGACAAATTTGTCACATATGTCTACGAGTATCCAGATCAAGAAGCAAGTCTGGAACAATCCACTATTCTATTGTCAGTGCCAGGAAGGGCACAGAGCAGCCTTTGTGATCCATTTACTCACACTCTCGCCAACACTGTGCATCAAATTTGTGTGCCAGAATGAGTTGTTGTGTCACATCATGAGCAGAGAGATATGTGGTGGGAGTGGAGCTTATCTGCAGACCAATAGATATCTTAAAGCTGGCCATAAACTAGAGTAATTATTTGCAAATAATCGCTGTAGTTAATGACCAGGATCAACTTTTCAAACATCAAATAAATGCACCAGAAATGCTATGCTACGATTATTTTTATTATTATTATTATTATTATTATTATTAATAATAATAATAATAATTTAAAACGCTCACAATATTTTAAGGGAGCCAATCAGCAAGCTGAATGGCTCCCTATTCTTCAAAGCTGCTGCTTTATATCTATGTACTATACTGCTCTGACAGCTGTGAAGGTATACTTTAAAGCTGTCAGAGCAGCATAGTACATATATATACAGCAACGGCTATTGCAGGGAGTAGTACAGAGAGTGATCAGCCGAAGCTGCGCTGTTTGAAGCACGGGAAGCTGCGCTGTTTGAAGTGCAGGAAATCAACTCGTATATCTGACCACCTCCTTCTGGGATCGATGATCGTCCCAGTGTCTGCCCAGCTTTAGATCGAGAGTGTATGATATGAATTTTACATACTGAACAGGGTTAATTCACTGACAACACTAAGGTCTAAAATATTATTATTATACTAACCTTACTGTTGTTAATAGAAAAGGTCCAACACAAACACTAACACTACTCAACCCTAACCCTCCCCACTCCACAACCTAACCATAACCATCCCATTACCGCAGCCTAGCCCAAACGTTCCCTCACTGCAGCCTAAAACTAACATTAAAACTAAGTATAACAGTTACTCGTCCCCAGCATAGAGTCATTGGGCTGGATCCAGACCTAGTTAAGTGCTTGAACTTAGTTACACCTGGGCTAAACCATGTTGATTGCAGGGGGAGTCAAGGTAATTGTATTCTTTGCATGCAGGGATATATCTTTGAATTGCTTACTGCACACAGATACTGACCAGCTTTACTATCACACTGTTATTTAGACTTGGGATAGGAAACATCACCTCTCAACTCTAATACTGTTTGCAACAGATGAAATAGGACTCCCCTGCAATCAACATGGTTTAACCCAGGAGTAACTAAATCGGAGAAAAACGGATCTCTGAATACAGCCCCTTTTTCCCAACCCTCCCCTAATACTACCTGCAGCCTATTCCTAAGACTCCCCTCCCTGCAGCCTAACCCTAAGACTCTCTTCCTCACAGCCTGACCCTAAGACTTCTTCCCCTCAGCCTAACCCTAAGACTCCCCTCCCTGCAGCCTAACCCTAAGACTCCCATATCCGCAGCCTATTCCTAAGACTCCCCTCCCTGCAGCCTAACCCTAAGACTCTCTTCCTCACAGCCTGACCCTAAGACTTCTTCCCCTCAGCCTGAGCCTAAAACTTCCCTCCCTGCTGCCTAACCCTAAGACACCTCTCCCCGCAGGATTCCCCAAATACTCACCTCCGGTCCGGTTGGACTGTAGTGGGTCTGATGGCGGTTTGTGAATGAATAGGTAAGTTTGCTGAACAGCACGCTTACCCACTCATTTCTAAAACTTTTTACATATTTTCCATATACAGGCAGCTATAAAAGGGGCTTTGGGCTGCCTGTATTTTGAAAATAGAATTTTCTTAGCAGGGAATGCATCCCATTGTCCCCTGTGTCTTCCCTGTGTCTTCAAGCTCAGTCATAAGAACCAGGTGCACAGGGGTGCTGGCATAGGGGTCACCATCCGCTCTTGGATGATAACAGTGGGACAGACGTTTGTATGACAGGAGAACAGACACTCTACCAGCTGCTACCCTGACACCTACCAGTCATGTTGTAGGTGCCCATAAGCAGATGAGGTTAAGTCTAACTTAGTGGCCCCAATCCAGATTTGAGCTAATGCCAACTGATGTGACTTATTTTTTCGTTATTTTGTAGTGCTCAGAAGCAGGATGTACACATATGGGGCCGGATCCAGAACTACGGCCGTCTTCCACAGACGACCGTAATTCAATGAACAATAGCTACTGCGCATGCGTAGTAGCTATTGTACGTAATCTGCGTATCGTAGTTCTGGATCCGGCCCATGGTTATATTTAAACCCCAGCGTAAACGGCAGTGTATTAGCATGCGTGCTAAAGGGCATTCCATGGGCGTGTGTGGGTGGAGGCACATAGACAATGAGCTGGCTGGGTGTGCCACTGCAACTGCACCCAATTAGAACGCAGCCGGCTGTGTGCTCCAGATACATATATTGCTAGGGGTCTAAGTCATACATGTATCCTCACAGCATATAAAATCAACTTCCACTGTGCTCTCAAAGCAAAATAGAACAAAAAAAAACCCAAACTTTTATTTCATTAAAAGAATAATAACAAAAACAAATTATTATTTTCTTCATGATTTTTTTTATTAGAGTGCAAGGTTTAGCGTAATTACGTGCTTGAGTGCAACTGCGACCTTATCCAGACATAGCAGTATCTATGATACGGCTGCTTCTGAATACAGAGTAAATGCGTTCCAAATACGGTGCGATGTTACCTCACGCATTTTGTGTGCAGGACATGAAACTGTAGAAAGGAATGCGTACTCTCATGTGCAGCAGCTTTAAGCATGTACTATGATTTTTATATCTGAACGTGACAATATTTTCCTTCTCTAGATATCCAAGAGAAAAATCAGCCAAGTTCTGCAAATTCTCAAACCATCTCAGTCACTTAGCAACCTCTCTCAGCTCCTGCTGTGTTTCAGGTGACACAGCGAGCAACGAAACCCATTACTTTGGATATCTTTTTTTAAGTGTAATTCCCTGAATCTATTTTTAATGACAGTCCATAAAGCTCTAGTTTTTTCTTTGATCCTTATATTAACCCTAACCGCTGGTTCCTGGGTACCCCTCATATTTATCTACCAAATGTACTACTAGAGCAAAATGGCCCTTTCTTGCTAAGAACATCAGCTCGGAGTTTATTCATGAACCTGATCCAGCATTAGGACAGAATTACGTATGTAGCCTCTGCAACGGAATCTCACTACCTAATTCATGATCCCATATTCCGTACGTGCAGGGGTAGTCATGTGCGTAAGTCAGCTTGCGTTATGAATTCTGGATCTGACCCCATTCAACACAACGCAAATAATAGGAGCGGTCAAATTGACATCCCACATAGCCGCCCTGGCAATAACCTAGGTTTTTGAACCCGAGTTATTGGTGTGTCGCCACTCTTCACTCTTTTTTTTTTTTTTACTTTTCACACAGAGCAATATTTTGGGATTTTGAACCAGGGTGTATCCCATTGAGTCACGAATTTGATGACCCATGTATCTGATCCCCCAATCATCCACCTGTCTGTGTTTCCAACCACGATTTTCCCCAAAGGATTATCGCTTAACCTTTTGACACTCATGTTTTGATTACACAACTCATGGGGATCAGCAGACAAATGTCTACTACTAATTATATGTGTCTTCTGTGCACATCTGCAGAATAGTCCTTAACTCTCCCAAGAGTCATAAAAATCCAGTCTCCTGAGCTTTGAAAAGTCCCTCTTATACAAAGAGACGCTTCCATGTCCTCTCCCTCACTAATATGAACCTAATAAATCATATGTTCTTTTTTTATCCTTTTTGCCCTAGGACACACCTACTCATGACAATCACACCATACCTGATACACAAGTATACTTTGTATGTTTTTTGTATCTAGTACACAAGCTAGTGCAAAGACTGGTGCAACAATATCACTCTGTAAACACAGCTCTACACACATTGGGCTGGATTCAGACTTAAGTAAGTGCTTGAAATTAGTTGCTCCTGGGCTAAACCATGTTGATTGCAGGGGGAGTCAAGTAATTATTTGCATGCAGCAATTTATCTTTGAATTGCTTACTGCACACAGATACTGACCAGCTTTACTATCACACTGTTATTTAGACTTGGGATAGAAAAAAATCACCTCTCAACTCTAATACTGTTTGCAACAGATGAAATATGACTCCCCTGCAATCAACATGGTTTAGCCCAGGAGTAACTCATTTCAAGCACTTAAGTCTGGATCCAGCACATTGTCATATACAAGCTGTTTATCTCTCAAAACTTTACTGTTTTCATAAACTGTTTCATGAATCCACTACAGGAGAAACACATTACAATAATCAACTTTATACATACTACTACAAAAAAAATGAAACCAGACCAGTATGTGTATATATATATTTATATATACACATTACAATCACAGGTCTATAAGGTAGAGAAGAACTGACAGATTAGGCATCTCCCAATCTATGACATCTACCTTTGTATTCCTCTGGCATAGCTATGGGTACGTTTATTTAAAAGGGATCACACAAGTAACACAGCAATCCTCTGCCATTACTGTCTCTGGAGAGTGATCTTTTCTAGTGGAAACACTGCTATTGTTTCTTCTATTGACTATTATATTTATTTCATATATGTAATTGTTTCTGAAAGCCCAAGACAAAGTCACTCATGTGTACATGCACACTAAGCCAGCGGGAAGACTTCTGCTAAGGCTAATGGGTAGTATATGTTCTTATTGTTCTACATTGCAATAATACTATGAAAATCTTTGTTACTGCTGCATGAAACTATATAGAAAAAAACGAGAAATGGAAAATTTAAGAGGAACTTTTACAATAAAAATTTAAATTTTACTTAAAATATAGGTTAAATAGTAATATTCTTAGTTAAAGCAAAAATTCTTACAATGGAACTCAGTTCCATTTTGTTTTCAAGAATCTGTCTGCACTAGTCCATCCTCATATTTCATTTATTAGCTTTATTTTTAAAGAATTTATTGTAACTAGTCAATCATTCCATAGAAAATCCATGTAAAAGGCCATTTAAACTATATAGATGAATTAAATTGTTTAACATTTTAAAACAGCAATCACAGATCTAAAAGTATATTTTTTAACAAAAATCACAAGGCTATAAGAAGAATGATGGCATTGGCTAATGATTTATGATGTTGGATACCATAGAAACCACAGGCACATGATGTACTGAGCAGGTGCTATTGAGTGGCGACAACGGAATGACCATCTGCACTTTGTGTACAGATTAGCAAACTCTTTCTCTTCCGTTACACACAGAAAGGGTATCCATGATGCTGTGTAGCAATCTAAATGCCTGTGCTATCAGCCATTTGTGTTAGCCAAAGCAAAAGAGAGATTGTCTAAAGCTCATCATGATTTGTAGGAGGACTGCTAAAAAATTGCTAAAGTTAGCCACACACTAAATGACATAATAAAAGGTCCCATTTTAGTGACAGTGCAAGGACTAATATTGTTTTAGCCTTTAATGTTGTCATTCCAATTCTTGTATGGAGGCCTGGCAAATACAGAGTATTATAATGAGAGCTGGTAACTAATCTCAGCAGCACTATATCATTGGTGCTACATGTAACTGCTCTATATTCCTTGCTGTGCTGTATGGCAGGCGCTATCAGGAAGCCCTGTGATTCCCAACACATCTGCTGGAAGCCCTATAAATATCTGGGGGACTCTACCAGGTAGACAGCAGCTGATGGTGCTGCCGCTTGGATTGCAATATGTTAGACCACAATAGCGCCATAAACTACAAGATATTGTGCCAGATCTAGAACTAATAACCTTACATTCCTTAGGTGCGTAAGTCACCTGTCAGCATATACTGCAGCATCTGAATGCAGCCAACCGATGCTGCGATCCACACGGAATTCAACCTCCGCAAGCAGGGTGTGGCCACACACCAAATATATACGAGATAAGCATGGTGGGTGGGCATAGACATGCTAATTGTACAGCAAGGGTTTGGCTAAGCCTTTACGTACAATTCAGTATTCCGTATGACTGAGTTCTGTGCAGAATACTTAGGGCAGGGTCCAGGGAATGTAAATTCCTTCTGCACAGGGGAGTGTAGAGGGACCGCCCTGTTCTACATGCACAATTTAGTATAACAAATTCCGCACATTAGCCTCTAATGCAAAGGCTAAGGTACATAATATGCACAAATATGCACAGAATTTAGGATCTGGTCCCTGGTTACCTTGCAACCGATATCAGTCAGGAATCCTAAACGATAAAATAATTGGAGATGAGCGTTTCTGGCGAATGTTACTGCTGTTTGCAAAATCAACCTGGTCTACACACTACAGTGATAATCCATCCACACTCCTAATAACTACATGATCAGAGCAATAATCAATCTAGTGTGTGGCTAGCTTAACAGATGCATGATTACATGGGACTATTTACAGATAACAGATGAATGATAGCTGGTTTAAGTAACACGGTAATATTCTGTCAAAAAAAAATTATGATGATGTCCAACAGATAGATAGATAGATAGATAGATAGATAGATAGATAGATAGATAGATCGATTTGTCGATAGATAAGACAGGATAGATAAGACAGACAGACAGTTTAAGATAAATTACTACTGTTAATAACACATAAAATCCTGCCAACATGAAATGTTCAGTTTCATGTATTTACTATTTTGGTAAAGTTTTGCACAGTTATAAAGTGTCTATATGGCTGGACAGAGTCCAGAAATCCCCATCTCAAACTTTTTAAAGGTAAGATTAGTTCTCAGGTTCTCCTCCTCAGAGGCTTGTAGACTGGACTGACTCATCATTAATTCTACGTTATTTTCTACACCACAGGAGCGTTCGTCTCAGTATATCATGCGATAACGTTATACATGGATGCTCTGCTTCTACTATAAACTGCTCATGATTTTTGGGGTTTTGATTTTTATCTTAATAAAAATTCTCATATTCCCCTTCTCTGTACCCCATAGATTTCTTATAACAGTCTCTGCACTGACCCACAGATCCGTCTATGAAATAGGAACAGATAGAAAAGCAAATGCCTTACCAGAAGCAGACTGCAGGCTTTCCAGGCTCCAGTATCTAGACAGAAGTCCTCTCATTCCAGCACCACCCCAACCAACATAGCTACTACTGTCAGAGTCAGAGCCAGAGCTCCCACAGCTACTGTGGGGGTTCATTGCATCACATGGACTTTGCTGCTCAGTCCTCATCCGGACACACAGGCTACACAGGGGCCCCTTGTTGCTTCTCCTAGGCACTTGTACCTGGTACTGCTGGCTGAACGCTGAGCTGCCTGGCGTGCCTTGTAAAATGCAACCTGACATCATAAGGGGCCCTCTAGGGGGGGCTCCAGTAATCTCTGGCCAGATTATTCCACTAACTCACTTGCTGAATACGGCTAAGTGCCCTTACGGTATCTTAGCAACTACTACTAATAGACTAGCAGTGCTGGGTGCATTGAACTTTTCTTAGTACACGGGGAACCATTGTCATTGTTTTGTGTGTTAGGGAATCCTCTCTGAGAAGCCCTGCAGAGCCCCATACAGTTCCCTGCTGCATCCCATTGATGTAACCACCAGGATGTCACTTGACTTATCTCCCATTGTCATTCACTTTTCTTTTACATTTATTTATAGGGTGAGTTTTTTTTATACCCAGACCTAAGTTGCTTAAGTAATTAGGGTGACAGATTTTTTTTATTACACACAAGCACAATCTCGAATCAAATTATTTTAAATAATATATATTTTAGGAATTTCATTTTGTATGTTTTTAATTAAGAAAAGTGAAAACATTTTATCATAATTATTTTGTAATAACCCACATTCTTAATGCATATGAGTTATTTTCACTAGCAGCATATTGTATCTGACTTAGAAATCCTATTTTCAGTTTTGAATATAGAGGAATCAGTAGTATGCTGGAGAATGTGTCCTTGATGTGAGACTCCCTCCTACCGCATTTTATCTTCTAGATGCCAAAAGGCTGTGACTGAGATGAATGCCAGCAATGCTGAATGTAAGGGCTGCTATCTGCACTAACTGGCAGGCAGCATAGAAACAGCAAATCATAAGCCTTCTACGCACATGTCTATGCTATTAGTAATTCTATAGGACACAACAAAGGAAAAGTTATTCAGGAGATACAGTTATGTGTATAATGTGAGTGTGACTGTCTGCCATTCTACAAAGTCATTAAATGAACAATTTTTATCTATATGCATGGATATACTTGATGTTTTTGAGTTGAGCGCATGCATCTTGAAAATGTTTATTTTTAGGCTTACAGATAGAGTAGAGATAGTAGCTGAGAAATTAAATGTTGGCAATATACCTGCACCACTCAACTCTGAAGAGGGCATGGGGGCAACTTGCACACCACCATCCCAAATATGTGTTATGGGTGCCAGGAACCAGAGGGACTTCAAAGGGGCACCTCTGTTTGTGGCATGACAACATGAAATGGAGACATTACTGTGTGACATAATTATGTGAACTAGGGTTATCACTATGTGGCATAATCATGGGGGCATTACTGTGTAACATAAACATGTGACTTGTGGACATTACTGTGTGACATAATCATGTAAACTGGGGACATTACTGTGGCATAATTACCTGTACACATTACTATGTGCTATAATTATGTGATAAGGGGACATTACTGTGTGACATAATCATGTGAACTGGGGACATTACTGTGGTATAAATGTGGCATCATTGTGTAATATAATATGGGTACATTGCAGTGTCATAATCATGTGAATTGTGGACATTATTGTCTGACACAATTATGTAAAATGGGGACAGTACTGTGTGACATTATCATGTAAGGTGGGGACATTACTGTGTGGCATACTCATATGACCTGGTGGCATTAATGTGTGACATAATCATGTAGACTGGGGACATTACTGTGGCATAACCATGACCTGTGACATAATTGTGTGACATAATTATGTGATGGGTAAATTGCAGAATGTCATAATCATGTAAACTGTGGACATTACAGTGTGACATACTCATGTTACCTGGTGGCATTACTGTGTGACATAATTATGTGAACAGGGATGTGTGACATAATCATGTGATCTGGAGACGTTACTGTGTGGCATAATTGTTACCTGTGGACAGTACTATATAACATGACCTGGGGACAGTAATGTGTGAAATAATAATATGAACTTGGGACATTACTCTGACATAATCATGTGAATTGGAGACATTACTATGTGACATATTCGTGTGACCTGGAACATTAATGTGTGAAATAATAATATGAACCGTGGACATTGCAGTGTGTCTTAATCATGTGACCTGCAGACATTACTGTCTGACATAATCATGTGACCTGGAGACATTACTGTGTGACATATTCATGTGACCTGGAGACATTACTGTGTGACATTCATGTGACCTGGAGACATTACTGTGTGACATAATCATTGGACTTGGTGATATTTCTGTGTGACATAAACATGTGAATTGAAATATTACTGTGGCATAATTGTGACCTGTGGACATTATTGTGTGACCTGTGGACTTTACTCTGTGGCTTTATCTTGTGAATTAGAGACATTACTGTTTGACATACTGTAGACATTACCGTGTGGCATAATCATGTACAATTATGACAATACTATGTGGCATAATCGTGTGAACTGGTGACATTTCTGTGTGGCGTAATCATGTCAAATGGGGACATTAATGTTTGTGATATAATTATGAAAAATGAAATGGATTGATGGGGACATTACTGTGTGTTACTTGTACAGTTCAGCACATTAATGAGAGAGCTAAAGTTGGTTATTTAGGGGGCTGAAACCGAATGATATGTTGCTCTTCTCTGTGACTAAGAATGATCTGCAACCTCTTATTATACTTATGTAATCCAAACTTTATAAGAAGTCTAATAAAAGTGATATTATATAGCAATAATACTGTTATGTAGACTTCAGATTACCACATTTTTTTAATACTAACAATATGAGAGCTGCTTTTATATATACAGTATGTAGGGGTGTAGGTCTGAGATGGTAGAACACAATAGAACTATTTAAATTGGTGGGAGTTGCCGCTTCGAAATAGGTCTTTTAGAAGTAGAGAATGGGTAAGAATGGGTAAGAATGATGATCGGTAATGAAAGTGGAGGGTTAGGATTAGAGTAATGGAAAGGGAGGCTTAAGGTAATGGAAGGGAGTCTTAGCATTAGGCTGCGGGTAGGGAAATCTTATGGTTAGGCTTTGGGGAAGGGAGTCTTAGGGTCAGGATGCACAGAAGAAAGTGTTAAAGTTAGGCTGCAGGGAAGGGAATCTTAGGGTAAGGCTTCGGGGAAGGGAGTTTTGGGGTCAGGCTGCGGGGGAGGGAGGGTTAGGCTTAGGGTAATGGAAGTGGAGGGCAATAACATGAATACTGGAACACCGGCAGTGTGGGTTATGCCTATACTAATACAATGCTATCACCAGTCTGCCCAGCAAGGAGTGAACATATATATTCTAAAATAGGGCAAAGGGTAAGATTATTTCAAACGTTCAATTAAAGCAGCTGTAGAGTTTTATTAGGTTTAATGTACACTCATATTTTCCTGGCATGATAAAACATAATAGATGATCAATTGCTGCAGTTAGATGAGAATACTACTAAACCTCTTGTTTATTGAAGAAAAAAGAAAGCACATACCTGGGAATGTGAGGTGTCTCACGCAGCCCACAAGATCAAGTCTAGATGGGGTGCTCTGGGAAAATGAGTGTATCTTCCGTGGGAGAATCCGAAATATCTCATATGGTGCAGCTGTTCCACTCCCACTCCTTCTGACCTAAGGAAGAGGTAACTGTAAGGCGTTTATCACAGCAAACACTCAACAGACAAGTGTCCATCTGATTCTAAACACATTCAGAACGTTTATTTAATAGACACTGTCACATTAGACGTCAGCGCTACAGCTTGAACAACGAGTTAAACAAACAGGGACATGCACATTAATGTAAAGAGGATATAGGGTTAATGAAATGATATACTCTGTAGGTTATAATTATCAGGATATTACAATAAGCAGAAGGAATCAGGACATATATTAAACACAGAAGGTGCCGACATCTTGTCATAGAGAACTAATGGTGGAAAAAATAATAAAATTGTTGCTGCGATGTTGTGGGTTACAGATGTCAGTCGTTACAGTAACAATTCTGCTCCTCTATTTACTGTTATATGTATCCACAAGTCTATGCTCAAACAAGAGTAGACTTTTATCATATAGTACTGAGACTTGGTGCTTGCTGGGAAAAAGAATTTCTACTTCCTCTGAGCAAGAGCCTTCTGCATCCTCTCAATTCCTTTATTCATGACAGTGAGCATCAAGAAGAACTCATGAAGATGCAACTGATTTGTCCTATCTCCTGTATCTGCCTCCTGTAGGTCATTGGGCCAAATCCAGACCTAAGTTCAGTTTAATTACGATCGCGGCGCGTATTTACGCGATCGTAAGTTCTATGCACTCCCCCGGGCACTCCCCTTGGTCACAAGTCATTTACTTGATTTACCAAACCTTACCTTAACCTTTCCTTGCGTAAGTACGCTCGTACGTAATGGAATGTCGCACTTAACGACCTAACCCGGTCCATACTGTATCATTTAAATGCCTCCCTCTGCCTACAAAGCGTATTTCCAGCCGTCATAAAGATAACTCGCCTCTTCGTACGTATTTACAAGGAAGGTACATACAATCAAAGTTACGACACTTAACATCTGCCGCATATGCGCAGAAGTACATACAAAAAGTCGTAGCTACGCAAGTGGCTAGCGTAAATACGCTTTTATAAGGAAACTATGGATCTGGCCCATAGTCTCCTGGAGAGGAGCCCACAGAGGATGTGTTTAGAAGACCACCTCAATGTCTTCTCTCTCATGATCAACTTAACAATACATGTAACTAAATTGTACAGTGTATTAGCGAAAAAGTAAACCTGAAATCAATGAAGAAGATGGACCTAATGCTTGTTTGGACTTTTGCAGTTTCCATCCTGCATTCAGCTGCAATGAATGTAAGACACATCTTCATTTATAGACTACAGAGTTTTCTGCATAGTTCAATTGTTACCAGTCTATTCAACATCCACTACAGCAAATGACTGGAGAGGAAGCAGACCTGAGAGCAGAAGACCGCCAGGAGTGAGGTGAACCTGACCACATGTAGGGCAGAAAGTCCATGTTAACAATAGGAGTGGTCTCCTAAGCACTCACAGGGATGTGTGGATATTAGTGTCTGGTCAAATAAGTTTAGAACGAATCCAGGACTTAGAAAGAGAGCTGATGTACGTACGCAACGTGTGCAAGTCAGCTCTCCCGTGTGGAAATCAGCTAGAGGGGCCAGGGAACCCCCCATGTGAATGAGATACTTATGGTGTGTGTGCTTTGCCATTTAAATAAGATGATTTGGGGTGGGTTTAGCACACAATCCTATACTGCACACATACAGAGCTGCGTGCAGGCAGGGTCCAGGGCACACATCCTCCATCTACACATAGGAGAACGAGGGGGGGGTGCCCTTTTCTCCTGGGTGCGGTATTGTGGATCAGAAATCCCGTATGTTTGCCTCGGTTGTGAAGTCTACATACAGCATTTCTATTTAAATCTGGATCAGGCCCTTAAAGAGGTTACTCAATGGTTCAAGATACTGGGCACACATCCTGAGAGGCACTAGGAAGATCTATGCCAGCAATTCAACTACGTGGACTTACATTTTGGTTGTCAAAAGGCCTTATTAACTCTTTCACCCACTGTCTATCTACAAGTATTGTGCACTAGCTGCGGCCTATGCTGCATGACTTTGGGGGCACTGCTACAAGGCAGTGATAATAGCATGGATGTTGGAAATAATAAATTTGCTGTTATATATGAATGTAAACATTGGTGGGAATGGAATGTTGTTAATGAAGCTTCATTTTGAAATGAACGACAAGTTAGTTTGTGCCTTTGTCTCAGGCTGTGTGAAGTCTTGATCCTAGGCTCATCCCATTCAGTGCATTAAGAGGAGCCAGAAATCCTTCCAAACTCCAAACCTGCTCTGTATGTACATACTCTAATCATCAGCACTCCTCTGGAACTCTCCATCCTTGAGCTGGACAAAGATGCAGACATGTAGTAGACAAAAATGACTCTGAGGGTCATTTTTCCATTAGAATGGCTATATGCACACACTGCATCTTTTCTCAGCCGCATAGCGCTAGCTTCCGTCACCATTATATGCATAGTTCATCTCTATAACAAGATGTAACTTTATGATCCACTGCAAAGACGTATGCAATTAGAGAATGAAGAAGCAATGAAAACTTATAATATGCCATACTGCAATATTACTGTAGAGAGTAAACATTACTATACTATGGAATATGCATCATTATTTATTTAGTTGACATATTACTGCAGTTTAAATGGATTTGGGCAACTTTTGGTCAGCAAATAAAAATGATGCATATTGAAATGATGTATTACGTTTTGTCATTATGGAAAGTTTCCTATAGCATGCAGATAGTGAATCAGTTCAAATAAAGTTTTCCTTCTTGAATGATTTGCATAGAAGGTAACATGCAGAGAGACAGCAATAAGAAGAGGAGAGAGCAAAGCAATGGATGTCATTCTTACTTGAAGCTGGTTCTTCGTGACATTTTCTGCTTGAATAGTGCTTTCTGACTTGTCTACTTTGATCTGTTGCTTTCTCTGATTTACCCATAGGTCATCGCAGCTGAGGCTCCTGTACAGTGATTTCAGTTGTCTTTTCTCAGAATCTCTGGCATGTTGCAGTGAAGTCAGCTTGGGCAAAGTGGAGGTTTTACTTGCCGTGTCCGTGTTTGGGAACGTGAAAACCAGCAACTCAGAGGTCTTCCGCTTCTGAAGGATTTTCTCCTTCTGCATCTTTATAGCTGTTGTCTGATTTGGTTGTTTGTTATCCTGTTTTTATTAGTATTAAGTAAAAGGTATGTAAGACCAGGTAGAGTTGAAACTCACCTTACTGATG
>WWET01000633.1:192626-217872 GCA_011038615.1 Limnodynastes dumerilii
AGCGTCCCTACGTTAACGTTAGTGTAGGTGGGCAGGGGGAGGTAGTTAAATGAGGGTAGGAGGGCGGGCTTAGCGGCCATACGCTCCTGTGCGAGTGTATGGCCTCTTCCTTACGCCGGCTGAAGTTAGGGTAGCCTTCAGCCGGCGTAAGGAAGGGGCGATACGCCCGCACAGGGGGAGTGTCAGGGTAAGTAAACGCCGATACTCTGTTCTTTAGTAAGCACAGCGCATCGGCGTAGGTCTGGATCAGGCCCCAAGTCACAGTTATGCCTCCAGTTCATTATATGCCTCACTGTAGTACTCCTGTTTCTTTTTATACCTGGCTGTAGTTCCAGAATAAAAAATAGGGGAATTGTCTTATTTAATCACTTGGGACCGTGTTTATAGATCCGTGTGAGTTAGGTGTGGACAGTCCCTATCCTGACCCCCATTATTAGGTATCTTATGGCACTTGCGAGTGCTATCCGTGCAATGTCCGCACAAACAGTGCCTCTCCTCGCCCCCGCCCTCCCTGGCTAATCAAAATCCCTCCCTCCTCCCACTTCTACATAAGCACACTCCCCATGCGGCATTACACCGCCTCCTTCTACAGCAAATAGACCGCACGGAGGCAATTTACGTACTTAACTGGTACGTAGATTGTATAAATGACCTACTATGCATGCGTAGTAGGTCGTTTAAAGATCCGCTCCTAAGAAGCGTCTTAGGTGTGAATCCAGTCCCTGGTTGAAATGCTAAAAAGGTTTCTGAACTGAGTAAACCCAAGCTGCACTGGAAGCAACAATATATAATACATAAATGCAGGGAAAGACTATCCATAAGCTTTTCAAAGTAAAAAGTAACTCAATATTCCTTATTTTCCTTGTAAACAGAATGTAAAGAATGTATAGCACTTACTTCTTCTCGCAGAATGTCGCTAGTGGAAGAAGCGGTGTGTAGGCTGGCCTGGGATTGGCTGCTGTTGCCACTATCCTCCTTTAGGCACTCGTTATCTGAAGAATTTGTTGTCCATGGTTTAAACATGGCAGAGGCATCTGCTGGGTCAGAATATCCCTCTAGTGGAGAACCATTACCTAAGGAGCTCATGGACGAGGCACTGGCCCTGGAATTGCGTAAACTTTTACGTTGACAGGTCGGCCACTGGCTTTGGGGCTTTGGGCTCATAGGCCGACAAGGCATGAAATTGAGATCATAAATTGAGAATGAACTTGTGTAAGGTGCAGTTGAGGGTTGTTTAATGACTGATGATTGGTCATTTTGATTAAATGTTGAACAGTTTATAGAATTATCACATAAAGTAATTGTGCCACATTTAAGGGAAGTTTTTATATCAACATCATCAGTAGCAGGAACCAGACGACTAGTTGTACTGTGGTCATCCTTATTTAATTCTGAACAGTTCTCATCGTCCCCTTTCACTTCTGCTGAGTTGCTGCTAAGTAAGTCTGGAACCACTGATGAGGTTTCATTAGACGGTTTCCTCGGCTTGGTCGGGCTTATAACATGTGTGGATATACTTAACATACCAAGCCTTTTGAGCGATTCTCTTTCCTTGTTTTTACGTAGTGCTCTCCAGGACATTTGATGAGCCCTGACCTTTTTCTTTTCCTCTTTGGCCATGTTATCTGCATGTTGTGCTGCATTTTCTTTTTCTAGATTTTTAAAATCAAAAAGACTTGAGAAGGATTTATGTGCCAAGAATAACCTCTCCTTTATTCGCTTGCTATCTACACCTTTATTGCTTTTGATATCATTGCTTTCGGATTGGGATCTGGCCAGTTCTAAGCTTGGTGGTGTCGTGTCAGTATCACGGACGCTTACATTTGGAACATTACATCTAAGTCTGGTAAAGTTGTCAAGGTCAATTCTTCCTTGTCCCGAAGCCTTTCTCATGCTCCTGTTGTAAAGAAAACCATTTTCAAATAGCTCATCATCTGAGATATCTGAGGCCTGCTCGTCTTTACTCAAATGTGCTATCAACTTACTACTTATAGTTGAAGGTTTAAGGGATTTGGTTCCTGTTATTTGTTTTATTGCGGTTCCCTGATTTGCATCATTGGTGGTATTTTCCACTTTGTCTGGGTTATTACTGTCTGTAGGTAATTCAGAAACAGGGGACAAGCCTGAAGTTCCACCACTAACATTTTTATTTGTGTCATCTTCCATCATTTTATGACTATTGGCTTTTTTACATTGCTCTAAATTACTTTCACTTTCAATACTATTATTGCTGCTACAAATGCTTTTTTCATCCAGTCCCATCACAGATGTATTAATGCTGTTTGTTATTCCTTCAGGAAGATAGTTTTGTGTAATATCCAACAGGCATTCCTTTTTATCATCTATCTGTATCAAGTCTACTAATTCCTTTTCATAATTATCATCATCATCATCAGAGAAACTAAATTTTTCATTTTCCGAACTGTCTGTACTTTCTTCACTTCTGTTATCCAAAGGTGGAACAGAATTTGACAAGACCATATTATCCTCAATGGATGTTTTGTCTAAGGTACATTTCATATGTGAGTCTGTTGTTTCAGATGGTAGACTGTTATTTTCGTCCATATAACTATGTTGCATATATTGTTCATCAAACAACTTATCCAACAGTTGGGACCTTGGCTTATCTTGGCTTGTCCCAATAGCCACGTTATCTAGATTCATTTCAAGTGAGATTTTCATATCTGTGTTTTCTTCTGTAGAGAGATTGTCCTCGGTATTGACTACATTTTCATGTTTTAGTGTTTCACTGGAAGTTTTATAATCATAAGGTGAACTGTTAATTTGATTTGTACAAGTCTCTGTGTATTGTCCTTCTATATTGTAGGCCTCATTACACTTGTTCCGTATTTCCTGAGCTCCTCTGTGCTGAATAGAAATGATAATAAGAGCAGATTTACTGGGGTAATCACTATCTGTAGCACAAATATTTGACTCTTCCTGTAATATGTTACACTCTCTTGCATTTGATACTATGGGGTCACCATTAAGTTCTGTAGACTTTTGTTTATCTTGAGTGTTGTGCTGAGGCACTGCTTTTTCTGCAAATGTTTCTGAACTATTACTCATGCATATTGGTGTAGGGTCTGATAAGCTCATATATATACTTTCTCTGTCTTTACATGTGTTTGGTTCTGATGTTTCATAGTCATATGAGCCATCCCCCGCTAGTGATTGACATTGATCTTTTTGGTCTGTTTTATCACAATAAACGGTTGTCTCTTGTTCCCAGTGTTTCTGAGAAGTATGTTTCCAAGTTTCTGAGTAATGAAAGTCTTTCTCATCAATGTTATCCTCATATACTTGATTGTCTGTTACCAATGGCGACCTCATTAATATTCCATTATGATGATCTACACAAGTAGAAGTTATGTCCAAATTAAGACATTCCTGAGAGACAGGTTTAGTAATTGTATTTGTTTGCCCACTACTCAGATCATGCGTGCAATGGGTTACTGGCCTTATGTTGCTGTAAGAAGGTATTTTAAAGTGAATATTAGGTAGACTGTGGTGATATTCACATACACTTGCTACTGTAGAGGAGCCAGATCTTGCACAAGACAGACAGTCTTCTGACTGGGATATAGTTACTCGTCCTTGTTTAGCTACCTTTTCTTCTGTGACCTTCTCTAAACTTCTATGTGTTGAGAAAGCCTGTTGCAAACCATTTACTGTTATATTATTATTTTCTTGATCGAAACTTGATTTTAAGTCTGCAGTAAACGAATACTTTTGTTTTGTTGAATCCTTGTGGATATCACCAGCATCCAGTTTGTTCAGATCAGACGTAAGAATCTTCTTAGATAAAAATAAACTGGGTTGTAAACATGTAGACGGCTCTGTCTGACCCCCGATGCATTGAGTGTCTTTTGAGAAACTTGTATTGTTTATAGGGACGTTGTTATGGATTGTTATAAAGTTTGAATATACAGATTCATCTTTTTCAAGGCAAAGACATTCTGTCCTCCTAGTCAGTTCATCTGTGGCGTCACTAGAGACGGAATCAATGTCAGAAATACTTTCAAAAATGTCACTTTTTATTTCAGAGGGGCTTTCACTGAAGTACGACCTGGTTTCAAAGTAATCTTCATCTTGATCCTGACTGAAAGACCCAAACTCGAGAGTACTTTGCTCAGCACAAAGGTTGTCAGTAAACTCTAGTTTATTGTTGGAGTCTTCCTTTAGTTCAGGGGCCTGAAAATAGACAATAAAAACATGTTAAAATAAACTCCAAATACACTAGACCTTTTTCAGATTTATGTGCGACTTATATACACACCATAACCATTGGTGATACCTCTGTCTCCTCACCCCCTCAAGTTTGCTGCCTAGGTGTCATCCTTGAGTCCTCACTTTCCTTTAAACCACACATCTGTGCCCTCTCTCATTCTTGCCGTTTTCACCCACGCAACATTGCCCGCATCTGTCCCTTCCTCACCATTGAAGTTGGAAAAACCCTCATCCACTCTCCTCCTCGTAGGTCTCCCACTCACCTGTCTTGCCCCCCTTCAATCTATACTCAACGCTGCTTCCAGGCTCATCTTCCTCTCACACTGCTCTACCTCGGCCTCTCCTTTATGTCAAACCCTCCACTGGCTTCCTGTCCGCTTCAGACCTCTCTTTAAACTCCTTACCCTCACCTTTAAGGCCATCTCCGCATCCACTGCTCCCTACCTCTCTTCACTCATCAACATGTACACCCCTCCCCACCCTCTCTGTTCTGCTAACCACCACTGTTTGAACTCTTTACTGATCACCACATCTCACGCCCATATCCAGGACTTCTTCCGTGCTGCACCTCTGCACTGAAATGACCTCCTGTCTGCAGTCAGACTCTTCCCCAAATTTCAGGTCTTCAAGCGTTCACTCAAAACGCACCTGTTCAGGCTAGCCTACCCCTCCTCCACATAACATCCTCATTGCATCCTACATCCATCCCCCTCCACATGTCATCTTTAAGTTCATCCCTCCATCTTAGTGTTAGCTCATGTGAGCAGGGCCCTCCATCCTAGTGTTATTCCCTCCTCCACCTCTCCCCCCTCACTTTGTTAGTACCCTCTTGTCCTCTGCTACCCTTTTACCCCATCCCCACCTGGTGGCTCCCTCTCAACCCCTCCCTGATTTGCCAAGCTTGACACCTCGCATTTTGCCTTGCTGTCTGTGCTTGCTTCTCTTTGTACGGTGCTGTGGACACCTTGTGGTGCCTTATAAATAAACAATAATAATATCGTTATTTATTGTCACTCCCCTCCTTCTTATGGAGTTCTGAACATTTAAGTGTAATTATACCCACGTATCTGCATTTGTACGAATGTAGTTCAATGCGGAACTGCCTCTCCCGACCCCCAGCACTTCATTAGCATGCCTAACCCCGCCTTTACAGCGGGGTTCAGTCATGCAGAAAATGAATGCTGGCCCCTTTTACTTAATTGTTTCCATACAGAACACAGTTCAGCACGGATGCATTTCCAACACGTAACATCTGGCACACGCATGCACCGATGTTACATGTAAAGGGGATGACTTGCGTAAGTCCCCATATGTACCTATTTGTGAATCAGGGCCACTGTCTTTATGGGTGCGTGAGATTCAGCAAGTGTTAGATAAAGAACTAAGGACCGGATCCTGACCTCTGCGCTTACCATGCACAGCACAGAAATAGGAGTGAACTCCCCTGTCACTCCCCTCTCAGCTGGGTTACATTGCTATAAGTCATTGCCTTAAGTCACACCAATATTGTAAACCCAACCGCTACTGTGAAATGTAAATGCTTCCCACGCCCTCCTTATGGAGTTAACGTGGGCGGGGGATACGCCTCCATGTGAGAAGGATCAGATGGATCTCCAGGAACCAAGTTCCATACGCCTGGAAACCCATTGTGGATCTTTGGAATTCGGGTGACGTATGGAAGTCAGAATCCAGGTCTAAGTGTACAGTTGCACAGTGCTGGGCCTGCAGTATTATGGCCATTTCCCTTGCTTCAGAAGCATTTACTATAATCCATTACAAGACATCTATCTTGTAATGGATTATAGTAAATGCTTCTGAAGCAAAGGAAATGCCCATCATACTGCAGGCCCAGCACTGTGCAACTGTACACTTAGACCTGGATTCTGACTTCCATACGTCACCCGAATTCCAATGTTTGGCATGCACACTGACAGATTGGCATGCACACTGACAGATATTCATCCGAATTCCGCAAGCAGCTTGCGGTCTGGATCCGGTCCTAAGGTAACCTATATAGTGTCTTACTGCTGCTCTCCACAATTTGCTTCTCCTCACTGGCATAACAAGTAATCACTGATTGCACCACCAACCAGTTCTAATGCTACTATCGGCAACCTGACTGACAAGGCTTACAGTCATAGACAGATTTTGTAGATCTGCCTGAGCCATGGATTGTATTTTGGACCAGCACAGGCGCAACTTGCCAAGCAGTATCCAACATGCTGTGCAAGATTCAATGGCATCACAGAGATCCCTCCCCTGCCTCCAGTTGCAAAGGCTATTGTAAGACGGCATTCGCATTTGTGGCAATACTTTGTAGCTTTGTTAAATATCAGCAGGGCCCTAGAGTGTGGGTCCCCATTGCGAGCGGCCCTATTTCGATAGGGTCGTTCTATATGAACTTATTGCCTTGATGACGCAAGAGGTACCTCTGATAGGTAAGATAAATAAACTACCCCAACTGTTTTTCTTAATGGTAACCCTGACCCTCCCCTTCCATTGCCCTAACCCTCCCTTCCTCGCAGCCTGACCCTAACCCTCCCTTCCCTGCAGCCTGACCCTAACTCTCCCTTCACCCTAACCTGACCCTAACCCTCCCTTCTTTATAGCCTAACCCTAAGATTCTCCTCCCTGCAGCCTGACCCTAACCCTCCCCTTTTATGGCCCTAACCCTAACTTCCTAAGAGCCTAACCCTAACCCCCCAGCACTAAAAGTCCCCAGAGAGGTTACTCACCTCTCCGGAGCTGTTAAAAAATTAATGTGTGAATATGCCGATCACTCACACATACATAAAAAAAATTCTAAAAAGGCTGCATATTCGAAATAGAGACAGCCAAAAAGGAACTTTCATCTGTCTCTGTTTCTAAAAGCAGCCCATCACAACGGAGACTGCAACTGATGGCTTTGCCCCTTTAGTAAATTTAAATAAGCTTATTTATCCAATAAGCCTAAATACTGTTGTTGTTTTTTTTATGTTTCTGCAAACTGTAAATACAAATGCATAATAATAATAATAATAACGACAACAATAATAATAAACATTATAATATATAGAGAGATATATATAGAGAACAAGATGTGAATATGAACAATGTATTACTCATAATATTTCATGTATCTGCTACACCTAAAATAACGTAACAGAGGTGAAACTAAGGTATTTCATAACTATATTAAGGCTGGGCCTGTAACATCTAAAATGACTAAAACACAGCCGACAGTCTTTGGGAATGATGAGAAATATGCATTAAATCAATTAATCTAAGAAGTGTAGGTTGATGAGCTGGGAGCCCTAATTTGCATACACTTATATTCCAATATAAAGTAATTGTTTTCCAGTTACCAGATTAATAGAGACAGCTTTACAAAGCTGTATCACTGCTATATAATTAAAGAAAAAAAACTGACGTGTGTCTGAATAAGTCACAGGTCCATTTATTAACCGTAAAGTTACCGAATCAGCCTTGATACAACTACACAGATGGTGTGGCCCAGATGTCTCATCTTGAATATTGGTAAATCCAGTCTGAACATGAACTCTGGGTATACTCATCTTCACTTACCAGTTGTACCAGGTTTGATTACACAGCTATGGCAATATGAAAAATGCATGAACTTTCATGACTACATTTAAAGAAGACACAAACTGAATTACCCTGACAGTAGAACAAAATGCGGAGTGACACCATCTTAATCCAGTTTGTCCACACACTTATAGTTAGTTAAAAGAGATAAGAACTGTTCAATCGATTCCAGCATAATGCGACATGTTATTATGGCTGAAAGTCTGGCAGTTGTCAACTTGGATTTTGATCTAGAAATGTTTGATAATAATCTGTATTTTAAACTTAATATAGATTAGATTCTTTTTATATTGGTTACATTTTAAAAAAGTAATTCGTGTTTAGTTTGCTCTAAATATGACAAAGAGAAAGTAAGAAATTACTAATTCTCATCAGTTATGTATTATAGGATTCACTGTATTCCAACACAAAAGGCTAATTATTGGGCCTAAGAGCCCTTGAGAGTTTACACAATGAGAACAATACAACCCTGTACTTCTGACTCAACATAAAAGCCCCACCTAAAATGCATTATCGTGGAATGGACGGACAGGAATCAAGTGAGATACAAAAGACAACATCAAAGTCAATGCAAGGAATATTGCTCCAACAATATTCAACAAGTAAAGTAAAAACTAAGCACTGCCCACCCAGCCAGCAGTGTAAAATCACATACGTTGTAGGAGAACAGGGTAGTATGCTGCAATGTACATTGTAAATAGAGGTAATGAATAGTACAATCACTTCTGTCACAATGGGGTAGATCCTGAACAACGTTTGCAGTACGTTTGTTCGCGTAGCGAATTTTCGCGTACGTAAATTCGCTACGCTACCCTTAACACACCCCCTGCACGGACGTATTTTGTGAAGATACGCTACCCAAACCCTACCTTAACTTTTCCAAACGTAACAGCATACGTCCGCTAACGTGCGTACAGACTACGCGAACGTACGCAGCTTAGCACGCCCATACTGTACACTTTAAATACCCCCCCGCCTACTTCACGTAATTCGCACGTATTCGTCGCTAACGTAATTTTGGCACGCCCACACGTAATTACTTACGTTCGCAATACGTGAATTATCCTTACGTTTGAAAATACGCTACGCGAATGTGCGTATTTTCTGCGGTGCGCATGCGCAGTTCGATCAAATCTGCGAATTTACGTGTCTACCACACGTAAATTCGCAGAAATGCGTAGTTCAGGATCTGCCCCAATGTGAATGCACTAAAACAATATCAAAGAATGGTTATAGACCAAAAAATTTACGTATTTATTAAATATTCTATAACAAGGAATATCGTAACTTTTGTATGAAATTGTACCACAAGTGTCCATCATAAGTCGTGGTCTTAAACATGACCTGTGTGTGGTGCAGATGTTTTGATATACATTGTGGCTATTTCCGCCTGCATTCCTATTCTGGATTGTATGAACTGGCTTGGGCACTTTACTGGACATTGACTACAAGACTCCGCCCCTGCCCACCCGTGACATCAGAGCGCAATCAGCTGCAGCTCCAGTTGCATTTGTATCTGAATCGGGCGCGATGGCATGCACCGCACTGGTATCATTATAATCATTTTTACTGAGTACTATTAATTAGTTGCCACTATAGAAGGATGGGAATTGGCAAGATAGGGAAACTATATCATTCAGGAATTCTAAACAATCAGATAACTGAACCCAATCCTTATAGGACAATTTGATTGGCATTTGGAAAAACCTACACACTACAGACATAATTGTTCCAGTCTCCTGAAAATGGATGATCTGACCAATTATAGCTATAGTGTGTGGCTAGCTTAACATTGCTGTGTGACTGAGTCATACAGACCACAGAGCACTTTTACCATACTACTTGGC
This sequence comes from Limnodynastes dumerilii, assembly GCA_011038615.1. NCBI lineage: Eukaryota > Metazoa > Chordata > Amphibia > Anura > Limnodynastidae > Limnodynastes > Limnodynastes dumerilii. The sequence goes on from WWET01000633.1 coordinate 202,289, forward strand.
TGATCCATTGTGTGATATATAGCCTGCCCCTTTTTATTAGGTAGTAAACCCCAATGTCTGGATCCCCGCTGGATTCCCTGCTGCATCCAGCCTTCCATGCAAGCAAAGGGAGGCCACACCCCTTGCTCACTTGGATCTTCTGAGTCCTGACCTGTGTCTTAAGGTTTCTGATCTGTCCGGGCTTAAAATGGGGATGAATCAGACATCTGGATAGGATCTATCTATCTATCTATCTATCTATCTATCTATCTATCTATCTATCTATCTATCTATCTCATTTGTCATGTTAACTTTATGTACTTGGTTTCTGTAATTATTATTAATAGTTCAATAAAAACAGTAAATATTTAATAGAGACTTGTGAGAAAAATTAATTAATTTAATTCTCTTCTTGCTGCTGTGACAATCCTCTGGCATAACCCCCCCCTACAGATAAGAGTACAGATGAATGGAATGTCTTTAGCTGAATAATTTTGCAACCGCTGGACCAAGCATGAGAGAAACTCATTTTCATCACATGAGCACCAACATGTTATTAGAGCACGGAAACTGAGTCGTTTCTTCCTGTAAGGAATCTGGGGTGTCTCTGCCTAGACTTGTACCAGCCACATGCCAGCCCGCATCTCACACAATCACATCTTACTGAGGGATATGCTCTCTCCTCCCTTCAAATCCTGTGCATTACGATTCCGATAAACTGATGCTCTGTCTACAGCAATAAAATTATACTATTCTTGTATTCAAATAAATAATATCTCTGGATTTCAGCTGTATAAGCATAGACAACTTGTGGCTTTAACTTTTAATTAAAACTACTGGTCCCAGCATGCCCGAACATCTGAATAATATGTGAAAACCAGGGACTGGACCCAGAACTTCACCACAACGCTAACAGAGATCCAAAGCTGCTCCCTGCTGTATCCTGAGTCCCGCAAGACGAGGCCACTCTCCTTGCACATAAGGGCTTATGATAGCAGGAATCTAACTTAAGATTTCCAGGCTATCCCCCTGTCAGATGGATAGTCTGCTGTATATGCAAAGTGCGATTCCTAAGACTGGATTTGGTCTACGTAAGGTATAACTTTGATCTTATCCATCCCTTTAACTCATAGATGATATCATGTTTTATTAGGGAAAATATTTGTATCCAATTATTAAATAGAGGTCACATAGCTTTGGAATGAACTCATTGTTATCTGAAACACAGTCCATTATGAATCACAATATAATTTAGCACTTATGAGTGAGCCTTAAAGATATATCAGAAGTGTAGCCCATAGTTCTAGAATCCTCTGCCCTAGCCATAAAGGATCATTTTTAAATAGTAAAAAACAATGTGGCTTTATTGAAGTTATGTGGTTACTTTTGCACAAGGATTTGTGCAGAGGCGGACCTAGCGAGTTGTGGGCCCACGTGCAAAAAATATGCTTTGGCCCTGATGATATCCCAGGTAACCCGGAGGGGAGCTTTGGTGGTGCGGTGATGACGGCTGTGGGCCCTTGTATTAGCATGGGCCCCGGTGCTGTTGCAATGGTAGTTCCGCCCCTGGATTTGTGGACACAACTACACGGTTTTTTAGTTTGTGTGGTGACAAATTTGCTTTGACCAATGGCATCATGCTAGATGGATGGAAAGTTTCTGTAAAGTGGATGTTAGGCACAGAGGGTCGGATTCTGAACGCACAGAGGTCTGGCAGTACTCACAGAAGAGAAAAGTGAACTCCCCCGTCACTCCTCTCTCTCTCGCTCACGTGGTTATGGAAGCATATACGTTGCTATAACCCTGCCTTAAGTCAGCCATGCGGATCAGCGCTCTGTATGGCACTGATCCGCATGGACCTGGAAAGCCCAGCCCAGACTGTACAATTACCATGTTGCCCCAGTCAACCTTATGGAGTAATAAGTTCTGTACGCTGTTCCGTTTCCAACTGTCAGTTACTATGGTAACCACCTTTGTTGAGAGTTTTTAAAATATCAGTTAGTTCATTTAAACCAAGTGAGTAACAGTTGGAAGCTCAGGAGTGGAATATATTGTACCCAATGGAATAGGTAATGTTGGAGGGTCTGGAACATCTGGCGTGCACATGCGCATTTCCATTTATTTTACTGAATTCCGCAAGCAGCTTGCGGAATTCAGGTGACCTACAGAGGTCAGAATCCAGGCCCAAGCGTACACAGTGCAGGTCCCGCAGTACGCAGGGCTTTTCCTGTGTTCATTTTTCCTTACTCTATAATTTCCCACCTACTCTGAGGTCCTGGACACACTTTGCAGCTTCCAATTACACTACTGCTAGAAAACCTATTTCTAACACACAAACATGTAATAAATACATACATACAATACATACATACATGAATATATACATACATGATCCACAATTAAGAGTAACAGAAAAAAATTAACAATTCTGCACTTTAGTAAAACCAAATTAAACAACAAGGGGAAGCACATGAGGTAAGGTTCTGTATCTCAACTCTAATTATTAGTGTTTAAAATTAAAGCTGTTCAGTATGTACATTTATTATATATTACATGTATTTATTTTATTGTGTTCAATAAGGAAAAGCAGTTGTTCTTTACATTCATTCGCACCCCTGACAATGTAACATGCTTTGTCCTGGGGCAGATTTGAACCTTGTGTAAAAAAAAAAGCCCTTTTATGCTTATTACAAGACATTCATGAAGCTAAAATTAACCGTTTCATAGGAATAGAAATAATAAAAAAAAGTTGAAACAAAAACGAAGGCATCCCAGAGTATTGATAAGATGGGTCAAACAAACAGATCGCTTTTACAGGCTTCAAGATATTATTGTGAACAGGGTGATGTACAAAAATCCTTATTACTTTTTGCAAATGATTAGTAAATGACTTCCATACAATAAAACATTTTCCATCAATGAGAGTGATACAAATCTCTGCCTGTGCACTAATCTCTACAGTATCTCTCATCCGACACACACTAGCCATTAATGCACCATGGCTAGATCTCTGTACAAATACAGGCATTGTGGCATAAATACAGTATAATCACATCACAAATACAATCACACGTTTACTGAAGAGAATCTGTACAATATTACTTACAGTGTCTGGCACGTGGACTCCCTCCACATCGTATATAAACATTTCTAAGCAGACTTCATACGCTGTTAAGCAATAATATTACTGTCTCAGACTTTCACAGAAGAAATATTGAATGTTTTACCTTTAAGCTGTGTGTTCCCTGTTACCTCCTGTACGGGTGCAGCTAACCCTGTCCTGATCTCTAATGTATGAAGAAACACCAGACAGCTATTGTGCCGAGGACTATACTCTGTCATTACAGAGACATGTACAGTACCGGTCTGACAAGTTTTAAGCAATGTTATAACTGGCTGTTTAAATATTACTAAAAACAAACTACTTGGATGGTGTAACACCCACATTTTGTATACATGCATTGAAGCTTGTTATAAATAGTAAATGCAGAATGTTGTATCTCAACGTTGGGATTCATATACAGACTGGCCACAATGTTCATTTATTTGCCTTCACAGTAAATATAAATACCTCTGAGTCTCACGCAGGTTCTCTCTATTTATCTGCTTTTCATTATTTATTTATCACTAACATTCCTGATGCTTGGAATAATGACAAAATAATATGGAGCGAATATACGTTCCTACAATGCAGCAGCCTTTACATGGCTAACTGAGACCACCATATGTTCATCTATGTATTTTCTCACAGGGCCAGATTTACTAAGCTACGGGTTTGGAAAAGTGGAGATCTTGCCCATAGCAACCAATCAGATTTTAGCTCACATTCTCTAGTATGTAATAGGAAAGTGAGAGCTAGAATCTGATTGGTTGCTATAGGCAACATCTGCACTTTTCCAATCCTGCATCTTAGTAAATCTGGCCCATAGTGTCCTGCAGCTTAGTAAATCTGGCCCTATAGTGGGCTTCATTTAGAGTTATGCACGCATTGTGTTTAATAATTTGGCCAAAAACCAGGTAAATGTACATTGATCAGTGGTCCAGAGCATTTTAAAGTATCATTTTCGTCTCAGCACCCCAGTTAGCTTCATATATACATTTTATGTACAGAAATCTCCTGTAAAATAAAAATGTTATATAGAAATTTTTCACTTATCGACTGAAATCTTCCTTTCTGTCTTCCTGGCTCCTCCGTGGTGTGCGCTGGTTCTCTGGGTAAGTACTATATGATGCAAAGGTCACATCAGTATCACGCTGCAGGGAACTTCTCTCCCAGCAGCTTCAGCAGATGCAGTGCATCCGGAAAGTATTCACAGTGATTCACTTTTTCCACATATTGTTATGTTACAGCCTTATTCCAAAATGGAATAAATTCATTTTTTTCCTAAAAATTCTACACACAGTACCCCATATTGAAAACGTGAAAAAAACTTTGGGAAGATTTTTGCAAATTTATTAAAAATTAAAAACTAAGAAATCACAATCCTGTCTCGGAGGTCTACAGGCAATTCCTTTGACTTCATGCTTGGTGTGTGCTCTGACATGCACTGCCAAGTGTGGGACCTTATATAGACAGGTGTGTGCCTTTCCACATCATGTCCAATCAACAGAATTTACCACAGGTAGACTCTGATCCACTGATCAGTGGAAACAGGATGCACCTGAGCTCAATTTTGAGCTTCATGGCAAAGGCTGTGATTACTTATGCACATGTGATTTCTTGTTTTTAAATTTTTAATAAAGTTGCTAAAATCTCCACAAATTTGTTTTCACATTTTCATTATGGGGTATAGAATTTTGAGGGAAAAAATTAATTTATTCCATTTTAGAATAAGGCTGTGACATAACAAAATGTGGAAAAAGTGAAGCGCTGTGAATACTTTCCTGGTGCACTGTATGTTAGGAGGGGGTTGGTGGCAGAGTCGTATCTAGAAGTGATAATGCCCGGGGACAAAAGGAAAAATGGCACCACTGATCCTGGATTTTAAACCAATTTAACATTAACAAGTAATTAACTGGGTCCCCCTTAAGTTTTGAGCCCTGGGCGGCTGCCCCCTCACTCCTAGTTACGGCCCTGGTTGGTGGGCATGGCCCAACAAGCACACTTCAAGTCTATATGACTGAAATTCCAGCATAGACTCATCAGTAAGATAATGGCCTTCGATACAGTGTCATTTAATCAGTGATGCCTGAATCTAAGTCTAAATGACTTACAGGGGACATACTGCTTCCCCCCTCCCTTGCGATGTCCCCTATTATCTATCTATCTATCTATCTATCTATCTATCTATCTATCTATCTATCTATCTATCTATAATGTCTGCCATAAACTGTTTAGGAATAATGGGCCGTATTCAGAGATACATTTGAAAAAAGTACGCAATTATACGTGCTGAAGTTGTAAGGCAACACCCATAACACTCCCCTCACACTGACGGGTTAACGGTGACTTACGAGTGTCTCGACTACCCTTATCTTTAAGTTTGCGTTTCCAAACGTATAATACTTCCTTACGTGCGTATCTGCCCTCACCGCACCCTCAAATGGTCATGTAAATGCCTCCCCCCACCCACTTATACGTATCTTTCTCCGGACGGATTATAACCACACCCCTCCATATGTATTTTCTCATGTGCGATTCACAAGTCCGTGTCTACTGAACTTCCGTGTGTAAAATCAACGTAGATTGCGTAAATTTAGTTACTATGCATGCGCAGTTCACCCGATCCTAAAAATACGCACAGAACTTCCCACAAAAAACGGATCTCTGAATACGGCCCAAAGTAAGTAATAGAACTAGAAATGCCAGCATACCCCCAGCTGTAAGAACCTGGTGTCACTTGAAGAACTACAAAATCTCTTTTATTCAGTTCACCTGCCTTTGTTTTACAGCATTAATAAATAAAACAATTCAAACATGACCCTTATTCATCCAATACTTTATCAGAAAAAGAGGAGTAGGGCCAGATTTACTAAGCTGCAGGTTTGGAAAAGTGGAGATGTTTCCCATAGTAACCAATCAGATTTTAGCTGACATTCTCTAGTATGTAATAGGAAAGTGAGAGCTAGAATCCGATTGGTTGCCATGGGCAACATCTCCACTTTTTCAAACCCACAGCTTAGTAAATCTGGCCTGTGGTGTGAGACAACAGAGACCCATGTGTGCCCTAGACAGAGGCTAGAGAAGGTAGCTTAGTATGTGGCATTCTTAGCAACAAAGTATTGGTATTTATGACTGAGGTGACACGGTCCAGGCAGGTGGATTTACTGCTTTATCATAAAAACTGTCAAAGACGGACTATATTTGCTGAGTTTAGTTTTCTCCAGGCAAAATAGTTGGAATAATTTTCTATGGGCTAAATAATTGTGAAAAAACAGATTCATTGTTCACCTTCTTCATTGTTAATCTACTAAAACATTCACTTAAATAATTACAGGATTTAAGCTGATCATACACACTATAAGACTGAACTTATTTGTTGTAATGCTGACAAAATGGTTCTGAATTACTCTGGGCCAACAAAACTGATGAATCACACTTTAAACTCTGTTGGGCCAATCCAATTAGGAATGCCATAGGGCGGCTGGGACACAACCCTGAGTATCAGGAAATGTTTGGTCACTCACTGTGCCGTGTCACCATTGCAGTGCCAACCACTGACAGGACCTCGATGTAAGACAGTCGGTCCTAGCACTTATTATTCTTTTGTGGCTTGATAATAAGAATCTTGTAATAAATAGCTGTCCACATCATGGTGTTCACAGAACCGGATGTAAAAGAAGGTCACAAATATGTAGAGAAATATGGTAATAAAAATTCCAACGTGTTATTTAAATCAATTTCATCAGAGGGAACAAATGACTAACAGAGAAAACTGACAAAACTGTAGGAAACATTCATATATTTAAGACTTTATGTAAAACATAGTAGATGGTTTTACTCTACACTTGTCACTTAGGATATCAGAATATTTAAATACACAATAAGGATCAGTGAGGCCAGACAATCATAAAATAACTGGTGGTGCTTTCAGGATTAATAACTTTATGGCCTGTATGGGAAAGAAATGTTGTGAGCAGAAAACCATTCCTTAAAACAATAGGTTTTAGTGATAGAAAACAAAGTCAGATGTAATGGGTGTTCTCTGTGGTGAAAGGACTGCCGGATCGTTAAAAGGCCCTGTCAGAGAATAAGCAGTAAAACAAAGTTTTTTGTTCCTGGAAAGGGGCATGACCAAAAGAGTTGTCATCTCAAGAGCCATATCACTGAAATATATATATTATCTACATACATTCCAACTATCCCTTATTTGGCAGGACTGTCCTGATTTGCCACCTGAAATAGGGGTTGGGTTTATGCAGTGGTATAAGGTGACAGACATGGGCCACATAGCAAGGAAGGGGGGCCCGAGTTTGGATGGGCAAGACTAGGTGGAGCCAAATTGAACTGGGGCGGAGTTGGGCAGGATTGGGGTGGGACTGATGTCCAATAGAATCTGTCAGAGGCTGACAGCTTAAAACAACACTCCGTTAAGCTGTCAGCCTCTGACAACTAGCTTCCATTGCAGAGGGACCTGTAGCAGATCGCTCCCCTTGTACCCCCTGTAGTTACACTCATGGGTAAAGGAAAAATAGGCAGAGGATTGACCAAATATGTCATTTGTGAGAAGAACTGGGCAGATTTTGGCCGTAACAGGGAGAGACTCACTTTGTCTGCTTTTGGGATTCTAAATGTTGAGAGCTATGTGTATTGTGATTTAGGCCCAGATTCTCACTTGTGAATTTTTATTGATACAAGCGTAGATTTAGGTGCAGAGCTACTACGCATGCATAGTAACTCTTCTACGCTATCTACGTAACTACATTACGTAGATTGCGTAAATGCTGTCATGCGTAGTAAATTTTCTATGCTATCTACGTAACTTTACGTTACGTAGATTGCGTAAATGCGGTCATTTTAGTATTATAGCTCAGTAATTACTTGTACTTCTAACATTGAACTAGATGAAAAAAGAATGCTGTATGTAATTATTTTTTACTGTCTGAGACAAAACAGGCTGTAGGTTCTCTCACAGTCATAGCTAAAAAATGTGTTCCTTTACCTTGCACCTATCATTTTTAAAGTAAAAAAAAGAAACTCCTCAACATGTAATCTGAGAAGTGGAATGCAGTAGACACAGAACACTCCCCTGAGATAAGCATCACCCTGGCCAGGCAGCTGCAGCAGAGAGAAAGTGTCATGCTTTTCTATGGCTGGTGGCTACATCATCTTGTGTTATATTATATGTGACAGTAGCGCTGACAGCTATTCCGTCATGTCTGTACACCTTCACCTGATGCCAGAAAACACATCACACAAGCTGTGAGCAGATCAGTGTGACATTGATAAGTCACTATAGTGCTGCTGTACAACTGACTCCTCGTGTAAAATAGCTTCTGTGCACACCAATGCCGCTCAATAGAACCTATTTATTCCTGCCACTGTTTTATGTATGTTTCCTCATAGCCATCAACCTGGCACAGGCCTCACATCAGTACCTGTCGTCCTCCTGAATCTATGTCCAATTTTCTAAGTCCTTGCTTAATAACAGACCATTGACCACAGTGTTGCTGGACAGTAATGGTAAACTCTTCTATCTAAATCAGGGACAAATTAGAGCATTTCCCATCCCAAATAAGGGACCAGGGGCCAGATTAAGGGCCGTATTCAGAGATGTGTTTGTTCAAAAGCACGCAATTATACGCACGTACGTAGCAAGCCAACACCCACCAACACCCATGACGCTCCTCTCTCACAGTTATGCAATCGTAAACATACGCCTCCACAGACTACCTCTAACTTTATGTGTGTACTTACATGTGTATATGTATGCCGTACATGCGATTCTATGTAACCGCACCCTCAAAGACTCATTTAAATGCCCCCCACCCTCTTTCACATAACTTTTCAGGTACGTATTTCAACCCTGCCCATCCGTATGTTCTCAAGTGTGATTCACATGTCTGTGCCTAAAGCACATACGTACATATATTCTACGTTACTTACATAAATAAAATTACTACGCATGCACATGAATGTACCTAAAAACACACACGCAACTCCACGTGATAATGGATCTGTGATTACGGCCCTAAGAGTTTTAAAATAAGAGAGGAAAGTTACTCCTGGGCAGAGCCATGTTGATTTCAAGGGGAGTCAAGTTCATTGTATTATCTGCATGCAGGGAGATATCTAGTAAGTTCATTGTATTCTCTGCATGCAGGGAGATATCTAGTAAGTTCATTGTATTCCTTTCCCTTTACACGGTTTACACATAATGACATGCTTTTCTTTCTATGTTCAGTTTTTTATAAACATTACATTTGTACAGAGCACAAGCACAACTGGTCGCTCCATTTTGCAATATGCAGCACTCGCCTTTATGTATCAAACCCTGCTTTCCTGTAAGCTTGCGAGCAGGACCCTCTTACCACCCGGTCTATCTGTCATAGCCCAGTCATCTTTATATCACATTGTATAGTGCTACATAATATCCTGAGGCTAAGCCAATAAGACTCATGCCAGTTGCATGTCAACCATCCCCTGTCTTTCTTACCTTCATGGAGTGTGGTTTGCACTCAGAAGGGCTTCTTTCTGAAGAAGCCCATATAGAATGGAGAGTGGTGATGGGGTTGTCATCCTGATACATTCCCATGATGATTACTTCCTGACAACGGCCGTCTGAGTTTCAGAAAAATGTGAACGGCGAAAGGCAAGTTAGGTATCCCTTTTACCCTAACCCCTATCCTAACCCTAACCCTCCATGCCCCACAGCCTAACCCTAAACATCAATGCCCCGAAGCCTAACCCTAACCCTCCATGCCCTGCAGCCTAACCCTAAACACCAATGCCCTGAAGCCTAACCCTCCATGCTCCACAGCCTAACCCTAAACACCAATGCCCTGAAGCCTAACCCTAACCCTCCATGCTCCACAGCCTAAGCCTAAACACCAATGCCCAAAGCCTAACCCTAACCCTCCATGCCCTGCAGGCTAACCCTAACCTTCCCCATAAGCCCTAACCCTAATATTATACCCACCACGGTCTAACCCTAACCCTAACCGCCTCGGCAGCCTCTCGCTATTGGGAACAGGGATATAAATATCCATTCCTAATAGTAATTTTCTATTTAAGGAAGTTTTCTAACAATGAAGCAGCTGTCATTCATCTGCCAGCTGTATCATGTTAAAAATATGGCTGCTTGGAACAACAACATCATCTCCCCCTTCATATAATGTCCTTCTGCAAGTGCTGAATACAACACATAAAAGGGACACTGTGTATTATACTATACATGTTTATATGTTTTATGTTCTGCTAGTATTGAAAAAACAATGCAAGTATAACACTGGTGGATCAGGTGCCTAATGTTGCTGAAATGAGGGAAAGCATTAGCTATAAATCGTCTCCCTTTGCATTTTTAGGATATAGTGCAAATTATACACACATAAAACAGGTTCAGAGGGAGGAATGAGCTACACCCTGGTGAATAAGAGGAAAGGAGGATAAGGAACTTGTGATTCAAATTTTAAGAATGGGAAATATAATCAGTAACCCACATCAGGAGCTTGATTATGAGATGACGTATATAGGACTGGATCCAGCTTTCCACTTATACAAAGCGCGTATGTGGGGTGTCCGGAGAGAAGAGCACAATCTCCCTCTAAATGTCACGCGTGTATCTCCTATCGTACAAAACTCCCCTCCGACACAAAAAGTACGCAGGTAGAGGGGATTTAAATTATACAGTAGGTGCAGGAATTCAAACATACGCCTGGATCAGCCATCGTACAGACTGCTGATCCACACGTCATTGTTAAGACTACCTTATGGCAGCCTATCTGCCTTCAAGTCCGCACGACAGAGATGAGTGAGTACAAAAAGTGCGCGTGGATCTGGATCCTGTCCATAGTGCGTGAGAAAGATCATTCATCAAACAATGGTAAATATCAACATTCTGACAATATGGACATATTATTTAAATTACTCTCAAAAAATGATCCTTAAAGCCCTTTGTCACTTCCGAAATGCTCTCCTATAACGTAATTACACTCCTATAGTAAAATGTTCTTAAACGTCTCTAATGTTTTTATTTTATTTCAAACGCAATCTATGTACAGAAATGGTACGTAGATAGCGTAAATAAGCTACTATGCATGCGTATTAGCTCAATTCTTAAAACAACGTACGTAAGACGAGAACTACGTAACTGTGAATCCGGACCTTAGACTTTGGAAAGAGGAGGGTTAAGGTTAGGCTTCAGGACAGGGATCATTAGGCTGAGGATGGTTAAGGTTAGGGGAGGGTTAGGGTTAGTAATACCCATAGTTTACAGGATTATACTGTAATACCCCCAAAGTAAATTTTGCAAATATTACATTTCCAGCCTTGGCTGCCAATCCTACACTGGGCAGAAAGGATGGGCCATGTGGCTCTTATCTGCCGTCACTTTCTGTGTTTCGATGTTCCAAGGTAAGGAACATTAGTTTCTCCACAAAGGAAATCTTCCAGGTGTTGTACAATCCTCCTTCACAGTTATTTTATTGATGTTCAGCCTGCATGTTTAAAAACTCTATAATTACCATTTCAACAAAATCATAAAATAAAAATGTCCAACTATGACCTCCATCTTGTGTGCACCAAAGTCCCTACAACATACTGACAAAACCTGGAAAAATATAACTAACAATTTAATTATTTTCCTTTGTTTAAAGCTTCACAAGCAAATTAATTAATATCATATTATTCTTTATAAAGCTTTTAAATTAGATTTAAATTAAGTAACAACAATTATCTGTCCTAAAGTCAGACGAGGTGCATTACATGGAGAAACACAGACCGTTTTGGTTGGGGGGTGGATTGCACTCTCGTCCCACCTCCTTTTTGCTGCCCCTGCCTAGCAACTAAACTCCATGAATAGGTGTGTGGGAAACTGGTTACTAAATAACCAAAAAGCAGTCCTACTAATAATAATTATTTTTATGAAAGACTCTTAGTTATCTAATGTGGCCTCACCAGATCAGCAGGGAGATGGCCCTAAAACAACCAAAGGCATTGGGTCTGCTCCTGATACAGCAGTAACTAAATATTCTGTGCTGTTTGAAAAATTTAGATCCTACGGTAAAGCCGGCCACAAACTATGGGCTGGATCCAGACTTAAGTAAGTGCTTGAAATTAGTTACTCCTGGGCTAAACCATGTTGATTGCAAGGGAGTCATATTTCATCTGTTGCAAACAGTATTAGAGTTGAGAGGTGATGTTTCCTATCCCAAGTGTAAATAACAGTGTGATAGTAAAGCTGATCAGTATCTGTGTGCAGTAAGCAATTCAAAGATATATCCCTGCATGCAAAGAATACAATTAACGTGACTCCCCTGCAATCAATATGGTTTAGCCCAGGAGTAACTTCAAGCACTTACATAAGTCTGGATCCAGCCCTTATGTTATGTTCCCAGCGACTGATTTAAGTCTACAATCACCAGGGTCATCACATAGTGGGGAGTGCCATGGTAATTACACAATAGGGTAAAATAATTACCCAACAGAATATAAAATATTTAGGCAACCACCGGAAAGCGTTAGTTAAAATAGTTACAAATTGGATAAAGTTCCCAGTGCTCTAATTGGTGGAATGTTCCAGCCATTCAATATCTACTCTGTGGAGATGTGGTCACCGATCTGAATGGCGGTATTTCCCACATGATACAGCTGCCAGCTGAATGGCCCTGAAAATAGAAAATTGCTATTGGGAATAGGAACCTATTTTCCCCGTTCCCAATAGCGAGATGCTGCGATGGAATGTTAGGGTTAGGCTGGGGTGGGCTAAGGTTAGAGTTACGGATTAAGGGAAAGCTTATGGTTAGGCTGCAGGGTATGGAGGGTTAGGGTTAGGCTGCAGGGTATGAAGGGTTAGGGATAGGCTGTGGAGCATGGAAGGTTAGGGTTATGCTGCAGGGTATGGAGGATTAGGGTTAGGCTGTGGAGCATGGAAGGTTGGGGTTATGCTGCAGGGTATGGAGGATTAAGGTTAGGCTGTGGAGCCTGGACGGTTAGGGTTAGGCTGCAGGGCATAGAAGGTTAAAGTTAGGGCTGAAAGGGAAGGGTTAGGTAAAATTACTTTTCGTCGGATGACTCTTTGCGACTCCTTGAATCGCATCTTTCTATAATGCAGACTGCAACTGCTGACAGTCCCCATTTTGATGTAGGACGATGGTCTTTTGAAATGAAGTACATAGTACATTGGAAGTGCTGCAGAAGCGATATAGTGGTATGATATCACATAGGCCTCTTTTGTTTTCTTTTCTCCACAGCAACTTCTCCTCAAGATGTCGGCTTGTGTGCATGCTCAACAGAACTAGCGCTCTGTCATATCTTCTTTCATTTACACCATATGTATGCACCAAAAAGGGTACAATAAATGAAATATTATTATTATTATTATTATTATTATTATTATGATGTCAGTTTTATAATGTTAAAATACCTTTGTATTTGGGGGTCCCACTTCTATCATGTGCTATTCCTTGCTTAAAGATATTTTCAATATGACATGGATATATATTTCTTTGCTGTTGTTTAAGTAATATTGAAAACATGAACAGGTGACATAATGTGACGTAGAAGAAACTTCATTTGTGTATATTGGACACCTCTCGTTTCGATACCTGTTCAACAAAGCATGATTCAGCAGCCAGAATGATTTTGCTTTTCGTGTGTATAATACAAATATATAAAATAACCAGACTATTGTAAATGTATAAAAATATGCAAACCATTTACATTGCATTTAGCGCTGAATAAACACAGATCTAGAAAAAAGAGTGAGGGTTTAGAGACTTCAGGCTCAGAATGTTAAGGTATGCAGCTTTAATCCTCAGTTTAGACCTACAGCTGAAAGCCATTCTTCAGAAAACAAATGATGTGGAGCAGAAAATAAATATGTAGTCTGAGTAGGAAAGAAATGTGAGTTTAAATGGTAAGTTCTAACAAGTGACATTTTCAGACATGAGACTTGAGGGATAGTCAGTCAGAGAGAAAACATGAATGTTCTCAAGGTTATGCACAACCCATATTTTAATGCTTTCCATGGGGTAAACAAGCCATGTTCAATTAAAGGAAAGGAAGTGTGGTCTGTGGTTAATTCTTACTAATTACTACTTTTCTTTGGGAGCCTGACCCTTCCCCAAATCTTGTAAATTGGAGAAAACATATTTGCAATACAGGTTAGGGATTCACTAATAGGTGCATACCCTCCAACTGTACCTATTTAGCAGGGACAATACAGTTTTTAATGGTCTATTCCAGCTAATAAGGCTCCTGTACCGGATTCTGACCCAGCAGTTCCCTGCCCCCTATATTCACCTTCCAGCCCTGCAGCATCTGATCACTATAGCAGTGATGTGGGGACAGACTCCTACAGCTCTGATAAAGCATGGTTGCCAACTTTTGCAAATGAATATCAGGGAGATTGTGATAACCCTATCCAGGCGCTGCACCAAAGCGGTGTGTCCTGTACTACCAAAGGGGTGTGTCTTTCACTAAAGGGGTGTGTCCTGTGAATAACTCCACCCGGGGTGTCTAGAACTGCCAGGAAAAGTATTTCTCAATAAAAATGGCAGCAAAAGTATTTATTCAGTTTTAAATTATCAGTGAATAAATACATATTTATTAAAAAGATAATTGCCAGTCTTTGATTACATCTTGGCCTCCATAAAAATGTCTGCCTTCATAGGCCTCAATGCAGGGAAATAGGACACAATATCTACGTTTTGTCTTAATACAGCAGTGACATTTGGAACTGAATCAACATCAGGGAGATTATCAAACACTTCAGGGAGTCAGGGAGATTACCCACATTTCAGGGAGTCTCCCTGATATTCAGGGAGAGTTGGCAACTATGTGATAAAGTGACAAGACCCTCTCCTGTGAGTTCTTAGCTCATATGATAAAGTGTAAAATTAGATTTTACACCTTATCATAAATACAAATGAGAGCAGATTAAAGCCACGCCCATTCATGGGACAAGACACGCCCCCCGGGTGTAGCTATTTTCTATAAAAAAAAGTTGGAGGCTATATAGGTGAATCTCAAAAAAGGAATCACAGAAGAAGGTTGGCTATTTTTAAGGTTACCAGTTATGAACATAGCCTCTTCTATTGACCTGGTGGAAATTTGATTAAGCCTGCTGTAAATGGCACAGTCTATATGTACAATTATATTGTGAAATAAGACATTATGTGATTGATTATTATTATCATGTATTTATAGGATGTGAAGAAGTTCTGCAGCACAATACAGATCTGTAGCACATTTACATGAATAATAGTATATTAAGGGGGAATTGCTATAGGACCTGGAGGAGAGGGGGCCCGTGGCAGCAGCTCCACTTGCACTGTAAGATAGCTGTCAGAGACTGACAGCCTAAAACAGTGCTTGGTATCGAGCTCCGCCTCCTTCCTATGGGGCCCTGAGTAGAATGCTAAATGTCAGGGCCGCCATCAGAAATTGTGGGGCCCAGCACTGAAAATATGCGGGGGCCCCCCCTGGAATTTTTTTTTTTTTATAT
>WWET01000633.1:225059-247391 GCA_011038615.1 Limnodynastes dumerilii
AGGAAGGGGCCATACGCCCGCACAGGGGGAGTGTCAGGGTAAGTAAACGCCGATACGCTGTGCTTTAGTAAGCACAGCGCATCGGCGTAGGTCTTGATCAGGCCCCATATCTCTTCACATTTTTTGGATTACATGTGTTTTTGAGGATGCTGGTGGACACTTGTAGGTTACCCTCCTCCAGATCCCCATTGGGTCTCTATATTCTGGGAGTTCTAAATACGGTTTACTGAGAAAATCTTTGGAGAATAATGGACCTCTCTGGGTGGGGTTGTTCTTAAGGATTTAAAGAGCCAATATTCATTGAGAATCGGGAAAATAATGCCCACTAACTTCCTATTAGGGACCTTCTAGGGAGTAACAGGGACCATGGCCTTTCCACTGGCTCTCACAGGGGGATTGGACCAATAAAAATTTAAAGATAAATCTAAGTAGTATCCTTTCTTTTTTAAGCATATATAAGGATACTACAAGACAGCTCCAGCTAATAACATTGAATTGGACCTCTGCATACAATAGGGGTATTGTGCCTCATTCCATGTTGATATTAATAGGGTATTGATATGTTACATAATATTACATAAATTACTATATATATTATAACTAATTTACACAATCATTTTGCCTGTTTATGAGTCCAGTACTATCTATGTCCATGATAAATAACATACACATATATATGTCTACTTGGAGGTGAAGTAGGAGTATTAAACATTGGGAGCCCTCATTGGTCCTTTTAGTTGATTCACAAATGAATCAGGGATTAGCTTATGGGTCATTGCCTTTCACGATGTGTCTATTGACTAAATGAAATGTAAATGACAAGTGATGTAATGGTGCTGATTAAACTATTCACAATGTAGAAGGTTTCTTTGACCAATTCATAGCCATGGTTTCCACGGCAATCAGCAAAAGTAACTGGAGCTATGTTATGCTGGTATTAAAGTGTGCCAAAATGTATCTGAAGATCTTATTTATTATCTCCATGCTTTGAAGTGACAGCCATAAAGCAGCAGGAGAAAGGGTTTAAAATGTCTCAAGGGCTGGTTGGCTTTGTGTCATCTACTGCAATCAGGGAATAAAGGCTTCAAAAAAAATCTAAGGGTTTTCTCCCGTTTAGTAATTTTGGGTTACAACCAAATCTCGTTTCCATGTCTACAAAAATACATGTTAAACAGGAAGAAAAAAGTGCTGCTATACAACGATGGTAGATGTAGATAAATTACATGTAACATACAATGGAAACTTTAGCAAAACTGCTGTTTTCTGATCAATAGGATTGAAAAATACCTCCATTTTATGAGAGTATGGACCTGATTCAGACTTAAGAAGGAGCTTGAAATTAGGAGAGGAAAGTTTCTCCTGGGCTAAATCATGTTGATTTCAGGGGGAGTCAAGGTAATTGTATTCTTTGCATGCAGGGATATATCTTTGAATTCCTTACTGCACACAGATACTGACAAGCTTTACTATCACACTGAAGCCCAGACCCTTAATATAACCCACATATATTGTATTATAGGCCATTCCCAGACCCCCTAATATACCCCACATGTACTTTATATATTGTGCCGTCCCCACACACTTCATATATGCCACATGTATTACAAGTATTTAAACTAAAACTTTAAAAACTCTGTATTTGCCACTGACCTCTTTTGCCCCCTCCTTTACTCACAGTAATTACAGCATTGGCCTTGACTATACATTACATCCTCATTGCACTATTGCTTCTAATGCCTGCCTACAACCAGACTTTTAGGTCATGGAGCTTCATGGAGTTCCGCCATTAGCAATCCTGGTTTAGATCGGACTGAAAATGGGCACTAATTTGAAACACGCAAATAGACATGTACAGTATAGGCAGATCAGTTGCAGTCCCCGCTCCGATGTTCTGCCTTTCGAAATAGAGACAGCCGATAGTTCCTGTTTGGCTGTTTCTATTTCGAATAAGCAGCCATATTAGAATTTTTTATTATAAATGGGTGAGTATGCCGATCATAATACTCACCCATTTATTTTCACCGGATCCACCGCCCCAGCCACAGACCTGCTGCTGACAGCTACGGAGAGGTGAGTAACCTCTATGGGGACTTTTAATGTTGGGGGTGGTAGGGTTAAGCTCTTAGGAAGGGAGGGTTAGGGTAAGGGCCATAGAAGGGGAGGGTTAGGGTCAGGCTGTGGGGAGGGGGGGTCTTAGGGTTAGGCTACAGAGAAGAGAGGGTTAGGGTCAGGCTAGGGAGAAGGGAAGGTTAGGGTCAGGCTGCGGGGAATCGAGGGTTAGGGTCAGGTTGGTATCGAAATAGGGAACCACACCCTGGCAGATAGGCTATGAGGTATCATGAAGCAGAATATACCAGTTTGAATGTTTCAAAAGTAATTTTTATTTTGTGGTTTTACCACAAAATAAAACATTACCTTAGCAAGATGAGCATGAATGAACTGCTACTCAACTGTAAAGAGTAGTGTATGAACAGTGTGTTTTTAAAAACAGTTTAATATTTGTTGATGTGTATGGCTGTGTTTTAACGAAGAGTAATTTATTAAGGTAAATCTCCTCTATCTTACATTTATGCCAACCCTGAGCTGGTGATCATTTTAAGGTGGAAGCACAGGGAATCCGGGCTACTACCGCAGCATTAAAACTGCCCACTTTCTAATTTTAATATGGTGAACACCCCAATGCGCTAATGCAGAGCACACGGAAATGAACAAAGGCGGATCAACTACTTTCCGTCTGCTTTTCTGCTCTCACTCCCTTTGTGCACATACACAGTGCAAAAACCCACTGTGCTTACACCTAAAAATTACATGTAAGCATAGATCTGGATCAGATCCCCTATCTACAAGAATAAAACTAATTCAGGCCTCATTTATGTCATTAATGAGTAGAGGGCACATTAGAAATGTCTCTGTTATATAGCTGTAAGTGCCTTGTATTTGTAGTGCACAAAGACAAAATAGTTCCAGTGTTATTGTCCTCTTCATATTTATAGTCTATACAACTCCCTGTATAAATGCTGAAATCACAGACTCAGCCCAAAGGGATTATTCGGCAAATAATTCAATCACACTAATCCTAGAGCCGGAATTTGTTTTTCAGACTGGATGCATTTTATGTAAGTTATTTGTGACTCAGAGTCGTTTTTATTATGAGATGTAAAATATAGATCATGGGCTGAATAAAGTAAAGAGATGAATAATATTCAGTGAATTAAATGTTATTCACATGTTTAATTGTCCTGTTCAAAAATCTTCATTCATTTGAAGTCAAGTAAATTCATTGGTGATTCCTGGAGCTTAAAAATCAGTCATTATTAAAGAAGAATTTAAAAAATATTACTTTCCATAAAAGAACTACATATATTATTTTAAAGTATATCAGCAAAATTGACGAGTTTAAGAGTATTAAGTATACTTGATATATTGGCTTAGGAAGCATCAAGGGAGGATTTTACTTATTGACAAAGGGGAGTTGTCATGGATCATAAAGACTTCAGCCTCGGGCAAACTTCAATTTATGTAGCCTCTAAAAAGAAAAAGTGAGGATTAGTCTGACAGATTCAGACTTTAGCTATCAATTTGTAGATTGTACTGGAGGAAAGATAGCTAGAATATGACGCTTTACCATTTTACAACTTTCATTAAACATACAACATGTTATATCAAGTTATCACTGAGAGCCCACATTATGTCATCACTATTCTCCCTACACTAATGCCTGTTATGTTATGACTGTGCTCTCATCTCATCACTATAACTCACAATATACTTTCACTACAACCCCACATTATGCATAGTTTCTGATTCTCCCGGAATGTGTGGGAAACACCTGAAATTTTGGCATGTCTCTTGGTATCCTAAGTGCTAGGTTTACTAAGCTGTGTGAAGGAAAGTGTTGTATGTCATAGAAAAGTGAGAGCTAGAATATGATTGGTTGCTATGGGCAACATCTCCACTTTTCCTTTCCTGCAGCTTAGTAAATATGGCACCAGGAATGCAGGCAATTACTTGCATTTGGGCTTGAGGCAGTGATTTAATGAAAATCACTGTCTCAAGTTCCATCCCTCTGTCTATCAATACCACAGTCCATAATGTTTCTAAGGATGAGTTGAGGTTGTAATTGTGTCAAGCCACACCTCATCCTTAGTAACGCTATTGATTAGCCAGGGGGGCAGGGCTTCAGGCAGTGATTTGCATAAATCCCGCCTCTATGCTGCCTTGTCAAGAAGTCACCAACTATGCTGTATATTAACCCTCCCAACACTGAAGTATGGGAGATGGGACAGAAGGCATGGCTGTTTCACAAAGGTATGAGGTCTCGCACATGAAGACATAAGGGACCTGAGCCAGAGTTCTTGGACAGCGGAAGCGCAAATCTGCTGTCCTCATTGCATGTGTCCTATTCACAGCTGCAAAATTTGCAGCTCTGGATAGAATGTATAAAAAAGGTGCAACATGCAAAGAGATACATATAGGCTGAGGCTGTGTGGTGCACTCCCAGCAGCTATACAGGTTTGCATGTTACAAATGCATTTTTTTTCTTTTTAATCACGCTAAATAACAAAACCAAAAAATCAGAGTGTTACTTAATGCCTGACTAGAATAAGCGGCAATCTGCTACTTATGATGCTTTAAAAATCATGGTTGTAAATCCATGTGTAGGGATGATATTTAACTTTAAACAGGTCTAGTTATTGAGTGAAAATGTCATCTGTTATACACTTACATCAGCTCTGAGCTCAGGGAATCCGGCCAGTTACTGCACTCGCAGCAGCACAAATTGCCCAGATATAGTGGCACTTGTGGTTCCACTAGTGCAGACACAGGCGGAATGGCAGCAGTGAGCCCATCCTTCTGTGTTCGCTCCTGTTCTGAGCATGAGCAGAGATTACTGCCACTGCGCTTCCACTTAAAAAATAGGTAGAAACGCAACTCCGGATCTGGTCCCAGAGCTGATCCAGAGGTGAATGGTTTCCCAATAGCATATCTCCGCATGATTTCACACTGCCATGCTCAGATACCATGTGCATGCAATCACAGTCAGCCCAGAACCAAATGGAAATTGAGCTGTGTTCTGAAAGGCATTTCGTTTATTTCTAAGACGCCACAAGGTGTCTACAGCGCCATACAAAATACAACAAAATACAGTACAGGCATATAGGGCAGGAATGGACAGCATAGCACATGATAAAATACAATATAAATATAAAAATATCACAAAAATACATTAAAGTGAAGCAAGCAAAGAATGCAAGGCAAAATTCGAGGTGTCAGGCTTGGCAGATCAGGGAGGAGGGGATAGAGCGCAGTGAGAGGCTGAGAGGGAGCCACCAGGTAAAAGGGTAGAAGACAAGAGGGTACGAAGTGATGGGGCAGTGGTAGAGGACTGAACAACACTAGGATGGAGGGCCCTGCTCACGTGAACTAGCACACTAAGTGGGGGGGATTAACTTACAGAAGACATAAGGAGGGGAAAGGAAGTGGACTGCTGCTGTGAGTGGAGGAGAGGGGGAAGAAAGGAAAAGAAGGAATACATGAAGGATGCAGTGAGGATGTTAAGTGGAGGAGTAGGCTAGCCTGAACAGATGCATTTTGAGTGAGCGCTTGAAAACCTGCGATGTGGGGGAGAGTCTGACTGAAGAAGGGAGGTCATTCCAGTGCAGAGGTGCATCACAGGAGAAGTCCTGGACACGGACGTGAGATGGGGTGATCAGTAGGGAGGTCAGAAAGTGGTGATTAGCAGAACGGAGAGGGTGGGAAGGGGTGTTAATGGAGATGAGGGAAGAGAGGTAGGGAGCAGTGAATGAGGAGATGGCCTTAAAGGTGAGGGTAAGGAGTTTAAAGAGAGGAGTACATGAATCCAGTGGAGGGTTTGACATAAAGGAGAGGCCAAGGCAAAGCAGCAGGTGATGAGTCTGGAATCAGCACTGAGTATAGGTTGAAGGGTGGCAAGACAGGTGATTGGTAGATCAACGACGAGGAGGTTACAGTAGTTGATATGTGATATGACTAGAGAGTGGATGAGGGTTTTGGTAGCTTCATTGGTGAGGAAGGGACAGATGCGTGCCAAGAACAGAGTCCTTGGGGACACCATCAGGGAGCGGAGAGGGGGGATGAGTAAGGGTAGTGGAAACAGAGAAGGTGCGGTAGAAAGAAAGGAGTATAAGGGAAGGACTGGAGTCACATAGTCAGTGTACAGAAAGGGGTGATCCAGAACCAGACGCAGATGTTAGTAAGTACAGTTTACCGCAAAGCATCTGCAAATCCTGGGGGCTGACTCTCCACAACCTATTTCAGACCATGAATTTCATACTTCATATAGAACACAAAGGTTATGCAATCGCTGCTTTGTGTAGCTATAAAATAATTACTGTAGTTATTAATAAAAAGCAGTTTATAGTTTTTATGACTAAACTCATTGTCAGATCATAGTTTTAGTGCATTTGCTTTGCTACTGTAGGGCTCATCCTAATCACAGCCACCTTTCCCAGCATACATTACAGTGTACTCCCTGCACTACACAAGTTATATGGTCATGTGGCTGCATTAAGCTTGGTTGCTCTGTGCCTGTACACTACATGATGTGCTTGCATAGGCATCTATTGCTACCATTACATGCACCTTTGTATTGCATGTCTCCCATCCATGTTTAGCCTATCAGTATATGCGTGCCAATCTAGTGCACCTCTGGATCAGCCCTGTAGCATCTGGCGCTCTAATAGAGCTAGTCAGCCAATTAACAACCTCCCTCAGTTTAAATTGGCAGTGTGCACTGCAGACAGACCGCCAATGACAGAACAATTCCCCGAGTCTCTGCTCCAATTGGAACTAAGCTCTGCAGGTCGGGACAGATCCCTAAAAGCGTGATCATATCACCTAAGCGGAGCAGTTTACATTATACTTCACTTTACATCAGCACCGCGCTCCTCCAGCACGCACCGTCCTGCCTACATTCTGCGGTCACTATTTTCCCAGCATTAACCATTATGTTACATTATGACATTCATTTATCGAGGAACTATCCCAGCAGTGATGAAAGAACACACAAAGCTAACAGACCTAACAGAGCTTTTGTGTATGCGTGTGTATACATATATATGATAGGTAAGTGAAGTCATCTGATACATACTGAAACAAATTGTCAGAGCAAGCAGCATTAATTATAAGCACAGACCATCTGAGTAGGAAAAGCTGATAAGTGGATTAAGTAGAGGGACATGTCTACAATTTCTGTGCTTTGAGCTTTTGTTACCTGCAGGGTTGGCATAATATTACACCCATGTCTGTGGTCCCCTGAGAGGAGAGTTAAGGTGGCCCTGCTGCGCTTGTAATGGGTGGCCCCCTGACTTCAGGAACTTCTGTGATATTCCAATGCCCTGAGATCTACAGTGTGGATAACACTGATAATAATATTCGAGACAACCTGATACAGAGTTACAGATCTCAGTGACCATGTACAAAAGACAGTAATATTACTCATATTCATAATAATTAAAAGTAAATAATATGAAATCTTAAAGATCATTTTGCTGTCTGTCCGCATGGGGTCTGGTGCGTGAAAGTTAAGGTAAGGTTTGGCTGACGGAAGGTCTTCAATCTGAGGGTAGTGGTCTCCTGGCACACCGATGGAAATTAGGATCTCACGGCAACCGGATAGAGGACTTCCACAGCTGCTGCATCTCGGAGGTCTGCTTGCTTTTGACTAGTAAATCATGATAGATTGGATCCAGACCCCAGCATGTGGGGGACTGGCAGTAAGCATGAGTGAGGGCAGGGAACTCCTACTGTCACTCCCCTCTATCATGTGGGCTTCATGGTAGTTACGCTGCCATAAGCCTGCGATAAATGAAACGTGTGGATCAGCGGTCTGTACGACCGCTGATTTGTGCGTATCTACCAAACCCTGCCTCTACTGTAAATCTTACCCCCGCCTACCTTTGTGCGGGTGGAGGGGAAGAGACAGAAATCTTATCGCATGGAACTAAGTTCCGTGCAATAGGAATTACTATTGCAAGTTTTGCATAACATCTGTATAGCCACTTAGGCACTTTGGGCCTGATCCAGACCTACGCTGGTGTGCGTAGCGTATTATCGCCAAACGTACCACCGATGCACGGCAATAGGCACTCCCCTTGCTCGTACCTAGTTTGGCATCCATACGCTTGGCAAACCCTACCCTAACTTTTGTGTTCGTTCCCGCGGCCGTCCATACGTTCATTGCGTATGAACGACGCTTAGCACGCCCATACTGTACAATTTAAATGGCTCCCCCCGCCTATATTCCTTAACTCCAGCGTCCATACGAACTTCATACTATAAACACGCCCCTTCGTCTGTAAAAACGCAAAGTATACGGACGCCCGAATCGCCGCTACGAAAATAAGTGTTTTACTACCGGAAGTTGTCACCAGGTGCATGTGCGGTGCGTTTTTTTTGCCAATTTTACACTTACGATCAGCATTAGCTCGCAAGCGTGCGTTGTTCTGGATCAGGCCCTTTGTGTGCATAAATAAGCTAACGTTCTTAGGTCTGGATCCAGTCCGATATGTCTAATGAAAAAAAGAGAAGCCTACATGTAACAGCATAACAGTTAGTAATACCCATTACATTCCCATTACTTCTCTTAACCAATTGTAGAAAGACAAACAAACTCTACAGCAACACAGGATGAGCCCCCAGATGATGTTGGCTTCATCATCCATCACTTTTATGATACAGTCTCCTATTACTGTATGTAACTCAAGCTCTGTGTTTTCAGAACATGAAACAATTAAAGAACTTTAAAACAATTGCAGCTTATTCAGAGTTAGGAGCGACAACACAAAAAGGAACACGTTTGCACCTGAACAACCCATGTTGCAATATGAGGGGTGCAAATTCAATTTCTTTTTCCTTTTCTTTTCTTTTTTTAGGACTTCTGCTGCTAGCACACAAACCTTAATTATACACATTAGTTTAGAGAGTTCCCTGTAGCAAACAACCCTATTTTGAAAGGGCCATTCGCTGCCAGCTAGTTCCGAACTGGCTGCGATATCAATTGCTTATGCCTAACCCTAAGTCCCATCCCCCGCAGTCTAACCCTAAGTCCTTCCCCAGAGCCTAACCTTAAGTCCCCCCTGAAAAAACCGCGTGTACGCAATCTACGTTGCAAGAAGTAACGTAGATTACGTTCCAAAATTACTGCGCATGCGCTGTAGCACTTTTCGCAGAACTCTGACCTCAATTGCATTGCGGCCGGAGCTCTGAATCCGGCCCTAAAAAACTAAATTCTGAAAGGGCTCTAATTTGAAACAGTGACAGCCAAAACGCAATTTTCAGCTGTCCTTAATTCACAATGCGAGCCTTGCAGTGGGCAATCGCACCGGTTTAGAGTCCATCTAGGAAATGCCACCTCTCATCTCTAATTCTGCTTGCCCGTGGTATGTTTGCCCCCCCCCCCCTGCATGTTTTTACCAAGATGCAAATGTCATTTTTTTTCTGTATGTTCCCCTTTAAAAATTAAAAAGAAATGATGGTGATGAGCTATTTGTCCACATTTAATCCAGTCCAATGGTCTTACATAAGTTACTGTTTATACGATTATACTTGCAAATTGTTAGGTGTTATGTAGACAATGGTAACACACATGCTGCATGTAGGGCATATGATTAAACACCTGTGTCATTTTGCTGTACTACCGATTGACTCATGGCTCTATACTATGTTACCTCCACACACTTCAAAGTAATGCCTGTTAAATCTCTGTAAATAAAGATTACATTGTTTTCCATCATAAGAGTTTGAAACCCTTTCATTAAAATACATCAGGTCATTTTGCACTAAGTGGCTTTCTCTTTACCCATAAATACGTATTGCTCATTCTGCTGGAGCAGTTAAGTGTTCCTCTTTCCTCCTGTTAACTCTCATTTATGTCACAAGGGCTTATCATCAGACCACAAGAGCAAGAGCTACTTATGTCCAGCCATAAAGCAAGATCTTTGTTAACGTCACTTCATCTCCATTTGGTTTGTTGAGCTTTTGAAATTACAAAAACATTTTAATGGGATTTTTTTCCTCTTAACTTTCAGAAAAGTGGACATCAGACCACGGTAAACATTGTTAGTTGTCCTACACATACTCCACAAATGTTTGTCTTTTCTGTCTGTGTGGAAGACACTGACTGTGCCACAGATGGGAGGACACTTCCGCAGCGAACAATAGTAGCACAGAAAGAAAGAAAAGCTGCCCCAGTGTGAGGGGATTTACAGTGAAGGGATCAGCCTTCATGTAGTGCTTTGTGACAAGCAACAAAGCTGCTCATTCAAAAAGAAAGCCCCACACACACATAATAAGAATGTGAATAGCTTGAGCCGCTTACATTTTTTAGCCTCTAGTCTAAATATCAAACCATTGAAAAGAAAGTGAATTGGTTCTTCAGAGGTCTGGTATATACAGCGTACTATGAAATAATAGCAGAATGCTGGGATGGCATTTCCAAGCTGTAACCTTCTTCCCTAGGGGCACAGGTAGACGGACATGGGCCCCATAGCACACAGGCAGGGCATGAATCTGGATGGGAGGGTTGGATTCACACCTTCTCCCCTCTATTTGCGCAGTAGGGGGGCCAGCAGATGACTGCTTTCTGCGTGCGCAGGCAGCTGTCAGATGCTGGCAGGTTAAGACATTGCTCTGCATTGTTTATAAATGGATTGCCAGCAGCTGTTACTCAGCACTTATAGTCTGAGTGCTGGGCGATGTCTTAAGCTGCCAGCTCCTGGAGTTCTGTGAGTGCAGGTTTGGCGACTCTCCATAGCAGCTGCAGCCCTCTGCTCCGTCCTCATGGAGATGCATAGATGGGGTGGACTTTGCCTTCCACATTGCAAAACCCTTTAACGGAGGCGGGGTTTACCATGCTAATAAGGCACACGGGTGGCATTAAGCAGATCTTAAAAAGTAATCTTAAGGTTGGGTTATGCACACGTAAGTATCCATAACTTTGCTTGGCAGAGGGGAGTGACAGGAGAGCTCAATTCCCGCGCAGTTACAGGCCTCTGCACATACAGAGAGCATGCGGAGGTCTTAATCCATCCAGTCACCTGTGGCTCTCCATGTGTTTGGAAAAGTGGAGATGTTGCCCATAGAAACCAATCAGATTCTAGCTTACATTTTGTAGTATGTAAAGGAAAGGGAGAGCTAGAATCTGGTTGCTATGGGCAACATCTCCACATTTCCAAACACGCAGCTTAGTAAATCCGGCCCTTGGAAAATTTCACAACACCTGAGGAGCCAAAATTGAGCAGGTCAGGCCTAAAGAATGATGTTACCCTGCCCAGAGACATGTATCTATATTAAATCTTTACAGACACATCGGAATGGATGATGCAGTGTCACACAGATTCCAGTGCATATATCATTGATTTATTGTTTCCTGCCATTTCTTTCAGCTCTCCATTGTGTGTTTCTGTGACTATTGCAGTGCACAGCAATTACCGGCCTTTATCACAGTAGGGTCTAAACTGGGACAGTTAGGAGCTTGGAGTTGACCAATAGTTTGTAGACAATAAAGTCTGTGTCATATAGTGTGACCAGCATGGCTGCCGATATTATCTTAGCATACTGGTCTGTATACCGTGATTGGCAAAACAGCCTACAGATGCTTAGATGCATTGTTATTTACAATGACTCATAATAACACAGACTAGGAAAAAGCATATAAATAAACCACACCTTTACAGGTGTGCACAGATAGATACACACACACACACACACACACACACACACACACACAACAGAAAGCTCTATTCTTAGTGTAGCAATATATAAAAATAGCTCCTTGCATTATCAGTCGGCCATTTCATTCTCCATTTAACTCTTGCAATGAGTGGGTTACAGTGGCTAGTAACATAAGTAAAGGATAGTAGTAATAGCCAGCTTTAGACTCCGTACAATAATAGTAATAGAGAGGGTCTATATTCCTGCTTGTTCTGCGCTCAGAGCTCCACGTGCTGGATCCAACCTTACGCATGGGAGGACACTCTCCTCGCTTGCATGGAGTTACGTTGCAAGGATCAGATGTGTGAATAGGATGCCCTGCTTAGAGGATGCCTTTATTATAACACCCCTTTTTCATATGATCTAGATATGATCCAATGCTACTACTACTTTTCCTACTACTATTTTTATAATTAAACACAGAGAAAAGAGAAGAGGTACTGTGCTGGCAATATATAAATAAAAAAAGATGTTTTAGCGTGCTATCAAGAAGCTAAACATATATGGAGTAGTATCAAGAGAGATACAAAACAGTAGGACCCCTTAGATGCACAGCGATGATCCCGTCATCCCGTCATCCAATCATGCATGAACAGAGGATTTCAGTTAAAAAATATCATATTTTATTGTAACAACATGCTAAAAAACAAACAACCCTACCCAGCGAAAATATAGAGATGCTCCAATAACTGATTCCCCCAACCCGCTCTCTAACGATAACCCTTAGTCCCCCGATTATTGCTCCCTCCTGTGTCTTACTCGGCCTAACCCTAAGCCCTCCCCCCATGGCCTAACCCTAAGCCCCCCCAATGACAGAGTTAAAATACTGTCTATAGGTACAATAGTCAAGCATTGTGTGAGCATGAAAAGTGACAATGTAAAGTTATGTAACTGCTCTCTGCGTAGCTACTGCAGACCCTCCAACATGACCCATTCCATTAGGTACAAATAAATCCATTCCTGAGCTTCCAACTGTCACTCACCTGGTTCAAATAAATTAACTATTTAAAAAATGATTTGCTTCTTCAACAAAGGTAGCAGAACATTTTGTACCTAATGGAATGGGTCATGTTGGAGGGTCTGCTACTGCCTGGAACAACACTAACTAGTAGGAAAGCAAACATAAACCATATTGCAGGAAAGTGTGGTACAGATGGGTCCATAATGATGGAGAGGAGACAAGCAGGTAAAGTTGTACATGCCAATGAAATAGCCAAAACATTTTAAGTACTGACATAACTCTGATATCAGCCATTCCCCTCCCCTCACATGCTTTAATATGTATACATTCGTTTTATTTACATGGCATGGCTTGTATGATATTTTCCACACTGTCCATTACTGCAGAGTGTAAGAGACCCTTAGAAATCCAGATAATTATAATGATATAGTTCTGTCATATGAAATCATTCACTTAGGTATATGGGGAGTTTTTCCTTAATAATGTTTTATATTATTATTAATGCTTATTTATATAGCACCACAAATTGTCCGCAGTGTTTACAAAGAACATTAGACATTCACATCATACTACATACCAAGGTCCCTAACACACACACACACACACACACACACAGACACACAGACGCACACACAGACACACACACACACACACACACACACACACACAGACACACACACACAGACGCACACGGGTTAATTTAGTCATCAGAGAAATAACCTACCAGCATGTGGGAGGAAAACCCGCACAGACACCGGGAGAACATACAAACTCCTCACAGATAAGGACTAACTCGTGATCTCAACACTGTGAGACACAAGGGCTACTCACTGAGCCACTCTGCGGCCCCATCTTTATCATTTATGCTGCATTAGGATGAGACATTTCAACTGGCCAAGCCACAGAGCCATTAATTAATGGGCATCAAATAAATGTATCTCAATGTCCTCTCAGTATCTGATGCACAACTATTCTATTTTTGTTGCTGTTATTTGTAGAAAGCTCTTGCTAGGTTGCTGCATCCTCATTACTTTATTCACGTTGGCAGCGGAAATGCTTGTTGACAAGAGTTAATTCTCTCCAATTAAATTATATGCTGCTAACGTGCAGCGCCCAGTGGGTGCCGGCTGATAAATGATAGGTTTGTGAGCACTGCAAGGTTCTGCTTCACAGAGTCATCAGGGTGTGTATTCCACTCATGTGTGAACTCTGCTGAGATTCATGACAATTCCCCATTCAGTGGACATTTTTGAGCTTTTGTTCAAACCAACATATTAAGCAAATCTCGATACATTTTTCCCTATTGTATTAATTTATATTTACAGGATAATGATGGCTTATTCTGTGCTGCTCTCACCTGAAGCTAAGTTTGAGAGCACAGCAGATGACTCATTACAAATAGATCCTATGATATCTGTATAATTCATGTGCAAAAACCAACCTGTGAGTCCTGGTTTACATTCTGGGTGTAATTAATACAGATAAAGGTGTGTCCCAGAAATCCTGCATAGCTTAAAATTGCACACCTGTATTTTGATCTGTATTCCTAGGTAATATATGTGTAGAGTGGGTTACAGCGGCAAGAAGAAAAATCAATCGCATCATCTTCAGGTGTAAAACGTGCTGTAAAATGAGTCATAACCAAGATAGGTGCAAGGGTTACAGCTACTATAAGGCCCTGTGGCAGAGGCAGAACTATCATTGGTGCAACAGGTGGAATGGCACTGGGGCTCATGCTGATACAAGGGCCCTAAGCCGTCAGCACCGTTGAAGCTCCCCACCAGATTACCTGGGATATCATCATGGCTAAAGCGTATTTTTTTGCACCTGGGCCCACAACTGCCCTGTGGTGATTGTGGCTTCCTGATTCCCCTGGTTTCCCCTGATGGAAACACTGTAAAAATAACAAACTATGGAATATCTTAAATCCAGCCACTTATAGGATCCCAAGTATCATGGATTCACTAAGGGAAGATCATGCCAAGCAAGTCTCATTACACCTGATCCAACATTCCCCTGTCACTCCTCTCACATATGGAATACTGGGCACTTACATGTCCACTCTCCATCATCTGCATGTCTTTCCCCACCATCCTTTCAAAGCAATGATAAAGACAAGTCAGATGCTTGGGTGCACAGAGATAGGAAGTAGTAGCAGAAAGAGAGAAGTAGAAATGCCACTTTATAGACCATTGGCACAACCAAGAGTCCTGGAGGCCTGATTCACAGCTGATTCTTAGTTGCAGATTTTAAAGTACGGAGCCACTGTGCATGTGTAGTCATATAGACTAGGCAATGCACATAGTGGTTACGCACGTAGATTCATTACATGCGGCCTTTAAAGACCGCACATAGTGATTTACATAAAAGGAGGCGTGCCAGTGCTGCCTTGGAGAAAAGTGGGTGGGGAGAGGTATGGTAAGCAGCCAGGGAGGGCATGGGAACGGGATCTCTGTGCGTATTTTCCTTCTTAAGATGGAAAATACGCACGGTTACTTAAGGTAGCCCTATGACCACTAGCCTCCTAAAAACGGGGACAGGTTGTGGACAGTTCCGGACGCACCTAACTCACTCTTAATTGTGAATCCGATCCATCTAGACAGACATTAGAGACTCTCCAAAGAAGAGCATCTAATATGGTGCATGGCCTGCATCCCAAGGCATACCAAACAAACTGCCCATCACACAGGTTCTAAGGCAGTTATGGGGAAAAACATGGAAGACTGAATGGGCCAAATGGATGTTATTTGCAGTTAGCTTCTTGGTATTCCCTGGGCAGAGGGCTGCATCTCCAGAACCCCTTAGACATTCTTCCTACTGTCTATTCATATTAAAGGTTTCTCCCCATATCAGTTTAGAGCTGTTATTAACAACTGATGGTAGAAAATATTAGATATTTATGGGGCCATTTTTAAGTTTTGTGCTTTAATATCTCTAAAGTGAAAAATGGAGATGTTGCCCATAGCAACCAATTGGATTCTAAATAAACACATTCATAATCTATTTGGTAACTGAGTATAATATAATTTGTTACTATGAGCAATGTCTCCATGCTTTCTCTTTAGAAGCTCCATTTAATATACCCCCTTGTCTTTTTATTGGTCATAAATGGCAATTACATTTTTTAAATCATTATATTTACCATAAAAATATTAGTTTTAATATACAGCTATAAAGCCAGGTTTATAAGGATTAACTGTGCAACCTATTTACAAGTGACCTTTCTGCTAAAGATACATTTCAGGCTATAAGCACATGTTCATATCCAACAAAGTTTAGCATTGTTTGCAAGACACAAGGAATGTTAATCCACTTTTCCCTTATTTGTTTGTATAAGTACAGTATATCATATAACCCACGGAGACGAGAAGTTCATTGTTTTGTCACCAAGTAACTTCTGCATGTCTGCTTTGGCCACTGCTCTCATATGGCCAGATCCGTTGCGAGTTCCCGCTGTGAAGGCTCGCATTGCGAATTATGGACAGCCGAAAGCTGTTTTTCGCGCCTCAGAATTTTTTTAAATGAATGGGTGAGTATGCGATTTGCATACTCACCCACTCATTTTCAGAAGCGCTTAGGGTTAGGCTGTGTAGGGGAGACTTATGGTTAGGCTGCGGGAGGGACTTAGGGTTAGGCTGTGGGGGACGACGACTTTGGGTTAGGCTGTGTGGGGAGGGGGGCTTAGGGTTAGGCTGCAGGGTGGGAGACTTAGGGTTTGGGTTAGGGAGCGGGTTGGGGAACCTCACCTTTTGGAGTACCATGCTCGATCATAAGCAATCGACATCCCAGCCAGTTTGGAAATAACTGGGAGTGAACGGCCCTTTTAAAATAGGACCGATCGCTATGGGGTCCCACACTTGGTCGGATCCATACTTGCATCCGGCACCCCACTTACATACGCAAAATGCGCCCTCCATATGTTAAGCTAGTGTAACACTAACGTACCTAGCTTAGCACGGAACTAAGTTCCATATGATACCATTTAAGTAGAAATGGTCTGTGCTTCCCCTCCACCCGCCAAGGTGAGCAGGGGGAAACATTTAAATTGTACAGTTGGGGTGGGTCTTGACATTTATGAGCAAATCAGCAGTCGTACAGACCGCACAATTCACTTAAGGCAGGCTTATAGCAGTGTAACTATCATAAAGCCTGCACGAGAGAGGGAAGGAACAGGGGGAGTTCACTCCCCTCTCTCGTTCGTACTGCCAGACCCTCACATGTACGGAAAGCGTGTGGGGGTCTAGATCCCGTCTATAATCCCAATTCAGCAAAAATATGTTCCCCGCATGTTCAGTGGAAATATGTTCATTGGAGAGGTGCTGTTACATTTCATGTTCTATCGTATATTCTTTACATATGTAAACATGTTTAATTTAAAAAACAGCACAACAATATGGACTTTCTCCCTGCTGTGTCAATGCCCCGTCCTAGAAATGCAGTGATCGCGCATTTACCACCTACAAGAAGGGGGTGTTCTCTGATTCTAGCATCCAGAAGATGCCACCTTGTAGTAGGTATGGATCTGGTCCATTGTTAGAAAGAACCAAGGTCCACACAGGGCTGCAGGGACATAAATGGCAGGCAGGTGCCCCACCAGACATCAGGAGGACAGGGGTAATAGTTTTGAGTAGTATTTTTAGGTAAAGGGGTGGTGGGTTAGAGGGGTGGAGGTGGGTTAGTGCAGTCTCTTTATTGCAAATCTGGAAGGATAAGTATGTAAGTATGCTGGAATATTGTGTATCTTTATACTGATTTATTGTCTTTAACTCACATCTTTTTTTCTTCACTCTATCTGCCTGTCACACTCACCCTTCTGTCTTTATAGTCTTATTTCTCTCTCTATCCATTACTCCACCTTCTTTATCTGCATTGGTGCAAGTCACACACCAAAATCTTTCACAATCAACACTCAGTACACCCTAAGATATGTTTTGTCCCTGCTTTTGCTGGATGGATACTGAAAGTACTCTTATTATATCATTTCTGCCTCTATAGCTGGGTATACTTTACACACACAGTAATCTACTTGGTGTTTCTATACCTGCATATAAGATATCAACCCTGTCAATTGTGTAAAAGTGATTTAAGGTTTATGGACCTGATGCAGAGAATGAAAATAAGTGAGCAAAGTTACTCCTGGGCCAAACCATGTTGATTTCAGGGGTAGTCAAGTTAATTGTATTCTTTGTATGCAGGGATATATCTTTGTTTTTTGTTGCACACAGGTAGTGACCGGCTTTTCTTTTACATTGTTATTTACACTTGGGATGGGATAACACAACCTTACAACTCCAATACTGTTTACAACAGATGAAATTTGACTCCCCTGAAATCAACATGGTTTTGTCAAGGAGTAACTTTCCTCTCTTATTTTCAGTCTCTGAATCAGGTCCTATATATATAAATATGTCTTCATCTGTGTCCAAGCACTGTAACCTGCTGTACTTTAACATAATTATTTAACTTTAAGTATCTAGACCGGTAGATGTATATATTTACAAACACACTAATCTGCTTGGTGTTTTATACCTGCCTATAAGGTACCAACCCTGTCAGATAGTATGGGTTTCTATGGTTCGATATACTGTATAAGTACAATGGTCGTTATTGATATGGTTACTTATCTGTTACCTTTGGGGGTGTTTATTCTTTATTTCAGGTCATGTTAGTAGTCCTAGATGGGCTTGGATTGTAGGGCATTCATATGTTTATTGGGAGGCTGAGCTGCAGCTACCAGGTGCGCCTCTTCATTGCCTTATGGTTGGGGAACTGATAGATTGGTGTTTCAGGGTATGAGGTGGGAACACTTGTTACACCTCTTGCCATGGCTAAGTGTAGTATTTGGGCTTCCAGACGTGTTTATTATTCACTTGGGGGGTAATGATTTAGTGTGTTTATCAAAGTGGGATTTGGAGCGAGCAGCGAAGTGAGATATCGGTAATATTCTGGCTAGATTTACGAGCTTAAACATTTTTGGGTCTTATATGATACCTCACTTGTTTTGGCACATATAACACCTTAAAGATGGATAAATAGCAGAAAAAGGTTGATTCCTTGGTGGTTAAATTTGTATCTACGTCCAGTTAATTATGCACACAACACCCGGAAACCATGATGTGTTACAATTGTATAGAGACGAACACAACCTAGGATTGATGTGAGGACATCATACTCTAGCGGTTGGGTCCTTACAGGTGCTGGGTGTGCAGTTATGAACGGAATTGACTGTTCTTGCTGGAAGACCGGTTTCGTGGGCATGTCAAGGTTACTAAGAATTGACCTATGGGGGATTGCTGAAGGGAACGTGCTGAACCCCCCTATCTGCTATTTGGGCCATTTATTCACTCCTGGATAAGAAATCACTATAGTCACCAATTCTAATTTGGCCCCAGTGTAATGTGTGAGTGAGCACTCTGCCGTCTGCCGTTTAGAACACTTGCATAGTTTTGCACTAGCTCCATGAGGAAACTCCACAGAATGTATTGTACAGATAGCGCACATGTTAATGGCATGATAAAGTAACTTCCCCAAGTGTACTGTGTACAGAGCCGCTGGGAGGAATTTGGGGACCTGGTACAGCAACTATTTGGGGTCCCTTGCATAGATTCTTCTTCAGTATTTAGAATTACCTTCTCAATAAGGTAGGCTAAACACCTGGACCAGGACTGGTATTACATAGTGCAAGGACTCCTTGGACACTTGCTTACTGTGCACCATAAACCTTGGACCCATGTGTTTAGTCATTCTTCATGGGATATACGTACATATGCCTGTTGTAAGGGATGCAGATAAGTCACATACAGGGCCAGATTTGGAAAAAGTGGAGATGTTGCCCAATGCAACCAATCAGATTCTAGCTGACATTCTCTAATATGTAATAGGAAAGTAAAAGCTGGCCCGCAGAATGGTAAATCTGGCCCACAGAATACATATTAATAAGATAAATTATGGTGAATAAAGGGGTGATGTTACTGTGAGAATCTCCATGCACACTCAGGCTTGACGAAAGGCAGGGAGAGAGGCAGGGGCATTTTCAGAAGTCAGGGGGCCCTTGTGCAGGATTTGTACATGGGCCCTCCCCCCATTCCCTAAAGCCTCCACACAATCCTTCCTTCCCCAAAATGGTGGAAAAGCATAAAGTAGATTTTAAACCCCATTACACAATTGTGTAGTAAACATTAAAATATATTCTCTGCTTGCATTTGTGAATGATACATAAAAAATTATGTTAAAAAAATTAAAGAGCAGAATCCATATTGACCTTCAATTTATTTTGTTTAAGGAAAAAGCTGTTTAGAATCTAGGTCATATTTATGTGAGTCACTTAGAAGTACAATGTAGCTGCTTAGATCAGTGGTACCAGATAGAATAACTAAGATCATTTACTTTGCTACCAGATACAAACCCAGTTACTTCACATGATCATTCTTTGGAAATACTTTGCTTTGGAAAAACAAAGTGTTGAATCATTTTACGTTCCATCTGACTGCAACACTCAAAGAGATAGTGATACATTTCTTCACACAGTCTAAACTTTCTGTCTCCTATATCCAAGCAGTTTTTACAAGACACACGTACACACAGATTATGTAGGAAACTAGAAAGATGACATTACCATATTCCTGTCGTGCAAGGGAGGATGGTCCCAATAAATTTCTCCTTAATTGGGAGATGAAATCACGTTGTGTTCTATGTTGTGCCTGGCATTTCTTATGACTAAACCAAAATCTAATGACTTGTAAAAATGTTTTATTTCAGTAAACCTTATTGTTTGTCTCCACCCCTTGTCTGAGGGAGTAACTGAAACCTGAAATGGGTGGATGAATTTGGGAGGCACCCCGGTAAGTTGGGAAAGTTTGCCATGTCTTGACAAATTCAATATTATGATTTACTAATGAATAAAGGTGCATTCATTAATTAAGCAAATGTGAGACAAGAAAAGGTGGGGATGAAGGGAGCTAACTTGAATATAGGATGCATGACCATATCAGGAACAAACATTAATCATATAGCTCTTGTTGCATAACATTAAGTATGCCATAAAATATAAATATTACATATATAAAAGGAAAGTACATTTGCAGAAACATTTTATGACAAAACACTAATTGTGTAATTATCTGGGTAAAGAATATTAACTCTCAGTGGAGAGAGCAATGAGAGAGCAAGGTGACGTTTGAGAAATTATACAGCAGCGCAAGAGAAGACTTACCTGTGAGAAATGGTTTATGTCTTCTGTCAGTGGAGGGCCTCATCCTCGTATAATGATGTATAATGAAGCAATAAGCTTAAACATCTTGAATAAAGGGGTATAGGAACTGTTCTGCCCAGTATATATATCGGATGCTGCTGTGAAATATACTGAAAAGAGGATTTTCCGGTCTCCCATAAGAGTAATCAAGTATAAATCAACCTGTACTGGGCGCTTCTCTGGGATTAAAAATACATTTCATTTTATAGGTAAAAGCTCAAAATATTATATACCTCTATGAGATTTAACATTAGCATAGATAAGAATAAACCCAGAAGTAAAGTTATGACATAAAATAGGTGATATACCAATAAGTAATGCAGGTAATTTTCAAGATTTGCATGAAAGTGTCATCTTCAATCAATAATCGGCATGGTTTCAAACACATTATAAATGATTTGCATACAGTCAGTAATATATGATGTGCTGTTTATATTAAATCTGGTTCAACTGGGCTGATTTCTGTACGTTAGCAAAGGCAATTGTTCGGAATTGGCGATCCCCACCTGCTCTCCTGCATGGATTGTGGATCTGCCAGCAGGACCCTACCTTAAGTATTTTGCACGGAAACCCTTCTGAATTGTATGTAAGGCTTAAGCCAACCCCTTACTGTACAATTTACATGTTTCTTGCCAAACGCTCTTCAAGAGCTTCTCCACTCTGTCAGTCTCTACATTGGTTACCTGTATTTTACAGACTCAAATACAAGATCCTTTTGCTAACCTACAAGGCCATCAATATGACTGCACCTGCATACATATCCTCACTCATATCAAGATATATCCCAGCTCGTGCTCTCAGATCCTCACAGAACATACAGCTCTCCTCCACACTAAACAAATGCTCTGACTCCCGGTTACAGGACTTCTCCCGGGCTGCACCCACTCTCTGGAATAATCTTCCTCACCCACTAAGACTAGCCTCTACTCTCCAAACTTTCAAACGCTCCCTCAAAACTCACCTCTTCTGACAAGCGTACCAAATTCCACAACCTGCATAACATTTGTCTACACTATTATTTACAACAACTTTATTATATGACCATCACTTCATGATTAAACCAAACTTCTTCTCTTTCATTCTATAATAAAGATACCCTCATTTCTGTTACTAACACTGCTGTGTGACTGGATCATACAGAGCACTGAGCACTTTTACCATGCAATCTGGCTGGTCCGCTGTGTGATTATATAGCACTTTCCCTTATGTATCAATCCCTAATATCCTATAGAGTGTAAGCCTGTGGCAGGGCCCCCTTACCCACCCAGTCTGTCTGTTACCACCCAGTCCTGTTATAATGATTGTTAAAATTGTAAAGCACTACGTAATCTGATGGCGCTATATAAAAACCTGTTAATAAATAAATAAA
>WWET01000633.1:278793-294329 GCA_011038615.1 Limnodynastes dumerilii
CATGTGTCACCAGCCCCTCCCCCTCTTCTATATCCATAATGTGAAACCAGCCCCCAAATAGTTTTTATACTTACCTGGAGTCTTCCTGCGCTGCGCTCTCCTCCTCCGGCAGGCAGCTCATACAGGAAATTCTTATATGAGCACCTGAGGCACTTACATCAGCCGCTCTATGTAACTACCGCAGCAGCTCACACAGGAGCTTCCTGTATGAGCTGCCTGCTTTAATCCATAGCGCCGCATCCGACGCCTATGACAGCGGAAGGGGGGGGCGTTTAGTAGCCGAGGGGAGTGCCTCTCTGGCTTGGCGCCCCCCTTCCGTGCTTACCTCCGCTTACCGCGCTCCACCGGCCCTGAGAAAGCCGCTCACTTCAAACAATAGAGACTCCTCTAAAAGAAACACCAAGGGCCAGATTTACTAAACTGCGCCCATAGCAACCAATCAGATTTTAGCTGACATTCTCTAGTATGTAAAAAGAAAGTAAGAGCTAGAATCTGATTGGTTGCTATGGGCAACATCTCCACTTTTCTAAACCTGCAGCTTAGTAAATCTGGCGACAAACTAATTCAAAGGTTGATTCAAACAGAAGCTGTTGTTGTCTCAGAGTCATATCTAGTGATCCTTTTCACAAAGCCTCCTCATCGTTTCTATGAGTGCAAACGGTACTCCAAAAACATGGGGTTACGTAAACATTGTTATTATTCATATTGATATCGTTATTAACAATATACAGTACGTCTTCTTCTATAAGAGGGAGGAGTTCTGTGTTTGTTCTCTGTGTCTGGTGATAAGTGCAGGAAACTAATTTTTATTATCTGTACTTAGTTAAATAGGGTAAGAATAATCTGTTTGGTGTAAACAAGGAATCTGCCAGTAAAAAAAAAATGTCATTTTAGAAGCTTCAGTGAATAAGTAATACAAAGTATTGAAATTAAAATAGAAAAATTAACTATAAAATAAAGATCCCTTAAAAGCAACAATAATAAAGTCTTTGGGCCTGATCCAGACCTACGCATGAGAGCGGAGCGTATTACTGCTTCAGCGTAAAAACTTTCACTCCCATGACACTCCCCTTACCTTTACCTCCGTACGCCGGCTGAACCCTACCCTAACTTTTTCCAGCGTCAGTACGAATTTTCGTAGCGACGCGCTGTTCGTAGCAGGCTAAGCACGCCCATGCTGTACAATTTAAATGGCTCCTCCCACCTACATTCCCTAACTCCAGCGTCCGTACTAACTTCGTACTAT
Source organism: Limnodynastes dumerilii (assembly GCA_011038615.1). Taxonomy (NCBI): domain Eukaryota; kingdom Metazoa; phylum Chordata; class Amphibia; order Anura; family Limnodynastidae; genus Limnodynastes; species Limnodynastes dumerilii. The sequence goes on from WWET01000633.1 coordinate 280,040, forward strand.
AAACACGCCCCGTCGTCGGAAAATACGCAAAGAATACGGACGCCTGAATCGCCGATACGAAAAGGTCTTTGGTACGACCGGAAGTTGTCACTCTGCACATGCGCAGTGCGCTTTTTCTGCCGATTTTATGCTTACGACCAGCGTACGATCTAGATCTGGCACTTTGTGTGCCAATAAAACAAAAGAATACTCGTGACAGGAAATGTGCGCACGTAAACCATGAATACGCAACCATGTGTAGCTACGTGCATGCTCACATAACGACATGCGTGAACATGCAACCACGTGCGAACCATCTGCGTGGTCATCTTTATACACAATGATATTTCTGTTCCCAGGCCTAAATCCATAACTATGCAATATGTAGGTTTATATAAAGTGCGTTCTATGTTACTAAAGATATGTTTTATTCACTGGATTCCTTATTCAACTATTATAGTAATGCTTAACTTAGGAAGATTGTATTATTGTCATGTTTAGATTTATAGTGTAGCATTTCATGGTGTATTAGCAATGAATCTGGCTCTTTGTGTGCCAATAAAACAAAAGAATACTCGTGACAGGAAATGTGCGCACGCAAACCATGAATACGCAACCATGTGTAGCTACGTGCATGCTCACATAACGACATGCGTGAACACGCAACCACGTGCCAACCATCTGCGTGGTCATCTTTATACACAATGATATATGGGCGGGGGGAGTTAGTTTAATGAGGGAGGGCTTAGCGTTACAACGCTCCTGTGCGAGCGTATTTTCCATTGCTTACGCCGGCTAAAGTTAGGGTAGCCTTCAGCCAGCGTAAGCAAGGGAAAATACGGCCGCACAGGGGGAGTGTCAGGGAGAGTAGACGCCGATACGCTGTGCTTTAGTAGTAAGCACAGTGCATCGGCGTAGTTCTGGATCAGGCCCTATGTTACTAAAGATATGTTCCATTCACAGGATTTCTTAATCAGCTATTATAGAAATGCTTAGCTTAGGAAGATTATATTATTTTCATGTTTAGATTTATAGTGTAGCATGTTATGTTGTATTAGCAATGATATGATTTATTATGCGATCGCATCTAATGTATGCAAGTTATAGGTATAGATAGATTAATCATATTATGTTTCTTTGTGTAAGACCGCATGGTCAAGACCTTTGCATTTAGTAAACCCTGTGTAATATAGTAATGACGCTACCAAGAGAATAAAAGACCCTTCAAGGACCAATCATGAAAGGATCCATAAGATGACCAGAGGAATCCACCAACAAATCAGATGCCAGAAGATCGGATTGCAGTGACGTCATCAACTCTTTGATAAAGATTGTTATAAAAAGCATATGGTATCATTGCGTGCGGATTTATGCCACATGTTATTACGCTAATATTTTGCTGTTTTAAGATTGAGAATCACAAAATCGTAAGAAAATATATTAAAAAATACCATTGGACTGGTTTCAGGCTTCCATATGAAAATGTACTGTGAATTCAGTATGGATCTAGATCCTCTAGGATTCACACTTACGCACTGATTATTCCTGTGCAGCGTTTTCGGGGGTGGGGTGGGATGGGTCTGGTCTGTCCTCTCCAGCCTTCTGATATGTCCACATTTTAAGTGAGGACACATTGAAAGGACACATCTTTCATGTGTGAGATAACATGAAAGATTGGATCCAGATGGGATCAGGTTCATTGTGTGTGTGTGTGTGTGTGTAAGAGGTAAAAACATGAAAATTAAAAAAATTATAAATAATAATATTGGATTATTAATGTATCCTAGTACACTGTTACATAACAATGGGCTGGATCCAGACTTAAGTAAGTGCATGAACTTAGTTACACCTGGGCTAAACCATGTTGATTGCAGAGGAGTCATATTTCATCTGTTGCAAACAGTATTAGAGTTGAGAGGTGATGTTTCCTATCCCAAGTCTAAATAACAGTGTGATAGTAAAGCTGGTCAGTATCTGTGTGCAGTAAGCAATTCAAAGATATATCCCTGCATGCAAAGAATACAATTAACTTGACTCCCCCTGAAATCAACATGGTTTAGCCCAGGAGTAACTAAGTTCATGCACTTAACAAGGTCTGGATCCAGCCCAATGTTGTTATCTTCTATGGACCTGATCCAGATTCAAAACATGCACCTTTCATAGATGTACAGCTGGCCACACTCTAGTTAGTGCTGTGGAGCCTTTGTTGTACCCTATTAATAACCGATAATAATAATAATAATAATAAGCGATTATTGACCAGCTAGTATCTGATAATCGGGGTGATATTTCTTCAAGTGAAAGGTCCCGATAATCTGGGCTACACACTTGGATAAGAGCTCCCTGTTCCCCTGTTCCCTCTACCCCTCCCTTCTCCCGCTGTCTGAAGTCTGTGGGCCCAACCCAGAGGTGACTGTACACCAGCTGGCATGACGTTTATCTGTGTGAATTTCTTCCGCGCGTGTTTAGAACTGACAAGCGTGCATTCCTGTCTGATTCAGAGCAGAGCGCAACTTTTTACATACTATGAGAAAAAAATAATTTCAGATTTTTATTAAAAATGTAAAATATAATTTTACAAATTGACAGAGGTGCTCGAAATACTCAGAACAGAGCAGACACAAGGGACCGGATCCAGAGCCCTGCACGCTTTCCGTACATGTTGGGGTGTTAAGGTCCACATGGAAGAGGGCACCCCTGACTACCTACCCTAACTTCTCCGCAGAGATCTGTGTCCGTCCCTGATTTTAATTCCAGGCTACAAAATATTTGTAGCCATTTCAGTCAGGAATCACACATGATAAAATAATTGCATCGAAGTGTTTCAGGACTATTTTACCAGTGTGTATTATCCATCTTTCCTACACAGTACACACATTCAATTTCTCAATAGTTGGTCGAATGGACCAATTATCGCTCTATTGTGTGGCCAAATTACAGAGGAGCTTTTTCTAGAACTGAGTATTTGCATTAGAAAAAAAACTCACAAACAATGGGCCTGATCCAGAACAACGCTTCGGAGCGAATTTACGCGTGGCGGAGACGTAAAATCGTGTTTTTGTAAGTACTGTGCATGCGCCATACAAAATACGCTCAGTAGCGTAGCGTAATTGTGAACGTATGGGCCATTCACGTATGTGTCACGTAAATATTTACGTGTTTCCGTGAGTCCAAAATATGTCTGAATTACGTTCAGTAGGCGGGTGGTATTTAAAGTGTACAGTATGGGCGTGCTAAGCGGCGGACGTACGCTGTTACGCGAAAAAAAGTTAAGGTAGGGTTTGGGAAGCGGAACTCGGTGAAATACGTACATTCAAGGGGTGTGCCTAGGGGAGTGTATAGAACATACGTGTGCGAAAATACGTTACGCGTGGAAACGTATTGCACGCGTAGTTCTGGATCTACCCCAATGTTATCTGTCTTTATATGACTGTCCTAAATTTAGTGGAAAGGGGCGTGACACTATATGGTAATAAGAATGTGGGTGTTTCTATGTAGATGTTTTTGAGTCAACAGCCACCTTTGCTTCCTCCAGAGATCCTGTGCCAGGACAGGCTTGGCATCACTGTGTGGCAAGAAACAGAAAGTCAGCAAACCTGCCATTACTCTTCAGTGATGGCCTACATGAATTCTAACATCACCCTTTTTATTGTTTCTGTGACACTGTAAAGCTTATTTCATGGTTGCTCCGGGAGAAACAAGAAACGGCACTGCGGAGATGGGGTTTGAGGGCACGATTTATGCAAATCACACTTGAAGCCCCAGTAAGGAAGGAAGTAAGGAAGAGATGACCAGAGGAACTTTCCTGGCTGTATTTTATCATTGTATTACCACCTAATTCTACATTCTGCTTATCTGCACCTCACTGCATGGTTGGTCAATGTATACATCTTTACTTTTGTGATATATATCTGGATGAATATTAACATTCAATGAGTTTAGATGGATGCAGTGTGTCACAACCCTGACCTCACCTGAGGCTTTCGTGACTTATCTGGGGCTCAAGGGGTTAATCACAACAGCCACCTGGTCTGTTCTACAATGACTAATGCCCCTTCTCCCACCCCAAATATGTCTTATTACCAATGAACTGCCACCACCAAGACTATTCACAGGAGGTCTTAGGTTCTCCTTTACCCAAATCAAACACAGTTATGCTTTATCAGAATTATCATCAACCCAGAATGACCTCTTCTGTTACCCGTCAGTAGCGTTTAATAACCGAGCTGGTCTGACACATGAATCCATAAGAACACAGAGACATGAACTTATTAATTGATATTTAATATGATAATACACAATGCTTAGTTACAGAGAATAATAAAATGGACATACATTATGCAAAACAGTTTCTTATAAAATAAAAAGGTAAAAACACAGAAAGACTTGGCCGGACAGACCAGAGATCAGGGTCACCTCTTCCGTTTGGAAGTCCCATGAAGTGAAGCAAAGTTACAAATCCATACATAAAATCATTTCTATGCTTAATTTAGTCTTCAACATATTACGCACTACTTTACAATCAAAGAATATTATTAAACTATTATCCTGGATGCTGGGTGATATATTAGGCTCTGGCGAGCGGACACTGCACATTTCTGCCAATGGTGGACAGTACGTGGCAGTGCAGGTTTTTTGGTAGAGGGGTGGCCTAGTCCTTTAAACCTGTCTAAACACACCATCTTTATATCTGGAATAATCAGCTCTGGGGGGAAGGGGGCCAAGAAGTTGATATACTTGACCCAAAATTCCTCTTGGCGGCTCTGAACCCTAGCTGACCCTGGCCCAGACCCTACAGTGGTCTCATGACACCAGTGGGGGACATATCTTGGTCCACCACTGACTTGTTCAACCACAGGGAAAGTGCAAGTAAAAGTAAAAGGTGGTGTTGCACAGGGTTGCCAACATTTAAAAGCCATAGATGCTTGCAGGGGGCAGGGCTTAATGGCACGATTTATGCAAATCACATCATTAAGCCCCGCCCCTTGACTATCATTTACCCCTTTTGGAGTTTCATAGGGATGGGGGAGGGGCGTGATGACTCAATTTGCTTCTTCAAGTCCCTCCCTGTCCCTAGCATCACTAGTAAACTAGTGTGACCATGCAGGGGGGCAGGACTTCAGGCCGTGGTTTAATGGAAACCACAGGCCTCAAATCCTTTGCAGGAGATTTGCCAGCTCTCCCGGGATACCGAGAGAACTTCCCGAATTTCGAGTCTCCCGGAAATTCTGGGAGAGTCAGCAACTATGGTGTTGCATGAAAATAAGGAGGTAGGAATGTTATACATTATTTCATATTCCTGTCATTGGCGTAAGGTCTTTTTTGTTGGCAAGATCTCATAAATACAGCAAATATAAATTTAAATCCTACAAGTGGATTTATTATTAGAAAGATTCAGAAACAACTGTCATATTCATTGTAAAACTGCTTTTATTCATAACAAAAACATTCCGGGCTGAGAGTAATGCATATATCAGAACAGATGACATGGTAAAACACAGAAATTGTATCTACTCTATACCATATAACATAACGGATTCACAGTTACGTTAGTTTTCATCTTACATACGTTGTTTTAAGAATTGAGCCATTACACATGTGTAATAGCTTATTTATGCAATCTACGTACAGAAATGGTACATAGATAGCATAAATAAGCTACTACACATGCGTAGTAGCTCAATTCTTAAAACAACGTATGTAAGACGAAAATTACGTAACTGAATTCGGACCATTGCATGTTTATTATATACAATACGGACCTGGTTGGGAGATGTACATATTTTTTTTTTTTTTACTTTTGCATGTCATTAATTTATTAATTTAGCAATGAAAAGTTAGTGAAAGTAAAACATAACAACTATGGTTACACTTACAGTTATACTGGGCCTGATTCACACTTAAGAAGCTGCGGCTTAAGTGCGTATTGGTCCAAAATTACTTACTGCGCATACGTTGTAGGTAATTTATGCTATCTACGTAGCCGATAGGCACGTAGATAGAGTAGATGTGGAGTTTACAGACCGCACGCAGCGTTTATTTACGTAAAAAAAGGTGGCGTAATGCCGCCTCAGGGGGTTTCTAGGAAAATGTGGGAGGGGGAGGCATTTAGATTAGCTGGGGAGGGCGGGAGGGAGGCGGGGAGGTGCATTGTCCGTACAGACATTGCACGGTGACTTAAGGTAGCCCTATGAAACCCGTAAGTGCCATAAGGTACCTAAAAAGGGGGCCGGGCGGGGGATGGAAGAGTTATTCCCCTAACTCACTCTTAAGTGTGAATCAGGCCCACTGTTATCTGTAGTGTGTGCAACATGTATAATTATTGCTAAAATCATAACTAATATTAGGAGAAAAAGATATGCAAAATATCAAATCTGCATTTCGGCAAAGCAATGCTGCAATGTAGGGGAAAGCGAATGAAAACGTACATGCAGAAGTACAGGTGAGAGATTACATTTCCTAAACTAATTACAAAGCTGTTCAGCATCAATGTACTGTAAACAACAACAAAGTACTTTCCCCGCATGCAGAAATGGCTAATTCATTTGCACTCCTCACACTGACACATGGTTTTATCCAGGTGCACATTTTTCCATGCCCAGTAGACCAGATTCAGATCTCTGTGCAACTTACGTATGCACAGAGCTCTGTAATAAAGCACGGAGGAGGGGTGTGCGCGTCCTACCTTAACTTAACCGAACAGATCTGTGTCAGCACTGCTCCTCCCCATCCTTAGCACTTATTTAGCATATCCTCCAATTTAACCCATTCCATTAGGTACAAAATACTCTGCTCCTCAGTTTCCAACTGTCAAATACTATGGTAATCACCTTTGTTGAAGATGCAAATAGTTTTTTAAATATCAGTTACTTCATTTAAATCAGGTGAGTGACAGCTGGAAGCTCAGGAGTGGAATAAGCTGTACTTAATGGAATGGGTCATGTTTGAGGGTCTGAATTAGCATGCCTAACCCCGTCTATATGGCGGAGTTTAGTCATGCAGCTATTAAGTGCCAGACCCTTTTTACTGCAGTTTTTCCGTAAGGAAAAACTTACGACACGTAACATCTGGTGCGTGCATGTGCCGATGTTACGTGTCAAGGGGACTTATGTAAATGACTTGCATAAGTCCCCTTACCACTCTAAATCTAAATCAGGGCCAATGTGATTAGTAAAGGGAATATGTCACAGTGGGTCTACAGAAAAGGAAACACAGTTACACAGCGCCATCTGCAGGTATGTTGAAGAATATGAGCAACAATTCAGTATTTTGGGTTGGATTTATAGCATCTCTTAACTGTGAGTAAGAACCTCCTTGAGGTTTGCCAACAAAGAAAGTGTTTTAATTATAGCGATTCTAAGGAAAGTTTGATTAGAGCATATTAAGTTAAGCCTCTGTTTGTACCTTGTAAACTCACTTAGAAAACCAATAACGCTTATATAGGGCCTTTACACGAGGCCTTATACTTAGAAGCAAAAAATCAAGCATAGTACTCTTTCTTTGTTTATTCCACTCACATAACCATATATTTTCATAAACCTTTTCAGCACATCATCCCACTAATATTAAGCTTTCCAGCAGGAACAAGTGATGGTAGGAATATTGCTGATTCTTTGTCTCAGGGCCTGGGACCAAAGTGTCAGCTGTCAGCCCCTAATGGCTGTCCTGAAGTAAATAGTCAGAGGCAGAGAAGAACAGGGGGCAAGAGTGAAACAGGTCAGGACTATCCATGGCTACAAGCAAGGTGGTGGTGAACCAGGAGAGTGACCAGTCACCATCAAGTATTCTGACCTGAGTTTTTAAACACCACAATCTAAGCCCAAGGGCTTCCCAGGTGACCAGAAAGCACCTTACATTTGCCATTATGCAGATAGTTTAAGAGCAAGACAGTAAAGGTAGCATAATGTTATCACCATTGTTTACTAGCTAAAAGTTTGTTCAATAAAAGAAGGACAAACATTTGTTCAATATCTCAGTAGTTGTGAAAGTTTAATCATTTTCAGCTCAAATGTGCTTGAAACATTTAGACAGACATTTGCACCAGTGGGGATCCTGATAACAAGTAACGGGAAGTATTCAGACGTAATAACGGTCACAAACATATGTAGGTCATGTGCGTAAGTGCGCGGCATTTTTTTAGTGATCTGTGCATGTGCGCGGCAGATGTTACGTATCGGATCTCACTACGTACGTACTTCATTTCCGCACACGCACAACTCCGGATGACAGGGCGCGACAATACTCCGTTCGTGGGAGGAGTGTTGTGGGAGTGCACTTGCCACATAAGTACGGACTTTTACTATTCTGCTACAACGGCAGCAACCAATCTGTGTTTTCTTAATCTAAAAAATAGCTTGAGTGCTTTATAGATTTCTCTGTACCGAAGTGCATACAAACAAGGCGAAGCAGCCTTTGGAAACACTAGTAACACATTGCAGATGGTCATCGTTACCCACAGCCCTGTTCTTAAACCAATGACTTTTCCCATATACAGTAAGGATTGTGTCAGCAATAAGAGAAGTGGACTCAAATAAAAGAACAATATGGTGTGATGCATCAGGAAGGTCACATTGGCCCTAGAGGACACACTCTTCCAGATTCCCGTTTCTCTTGTTTTATAGCACAACACTATATAACAGCAAAAGATGAAGGAGAAGCATAATACAAAAAGAATCACAAATAGGATATAGCACAATTTTAGTGCATTGTCTCCATGTAAAGCCATGAGCAAGACCATAGGTAAGGAACAAAGTTCAAGAGGACATGGCCCTGGTTTTTGGGTAAAATACAAAGCCAAAAATACAACTGCGGGGAAAAAGAAAGATGAAAACCAGAGCAATATTAATAATTTCTTCCGCCTCCGTATGGAGAGCAGTGACATATAGTGAAGTGGCCACAAGACAGCCAAATATGTGTCCAGCACCATGGAAGCCGTGGTAAGAACCCCGCCCCAGTATGTAACAGCCAGCAGAAATAGAAAGAGCACGCACACGTGTTTAGGAATCTTGAGACTCATCACGTTGCACACAGTAGTCACAGCGTAGAATGTAAGGTAAATCAGGTCACAGAGCACTGTATTTCCCAGGAGCTGGAATCTCATTTCCTGGCGCATACTGAAGCTGGAATAAATTGCAAACAATATTGACGGAGTGAAAACGAGGGCTGTCACCCAGCAGAGGATTGTAGGAATAAGGAACAGGTGCATCTCTGAGTAGGACGTGTAAATAATCCACTCTCGTATTATGTATTGCGATGGCTTCCCCATTTCCTGGGATAGGTTGCTGTACACTTCCCTTTGAAACATGAGTGAGGCGTTGACTATCTTTGCCAGGCTGCATTCTGAAGCGTTCATTTTTTTTTACTCCTCGGCTCCTGGAGATTCACAAGACAGTCATCCCTGAGCTTCTTCTGTACTCCAAATTCTGTATTTGAAGTTTATTTTCCAAAGCACTTTCATGATCTCATTCATGAATCTGGCTTTCATATAACAGATGTCCCCAAAAGAACAGAGTCAAAACATTTCTGAGTATTGTATCACCTGCGAATGACTGGGTTGCCTGTGATCATAAATCAAGTGCAAGCCCTCTCCATTACCATAACAAACAAGCAGATGGAAATGCTACCTGATTACATTGCTATGTCAGATAAGGCAGGACATTCCAGGTGTGTTAAGCCACTGTACACATAGTATCAAACCTCTTAATGGTCACACATAGCAAAGTGTATTGATTTGATTCAATATAATCAATATCACATTAAGCACAACAGATCTAAGCACTGTAAAATGGATTTTCCCAAGCAGTACGAGGCACATAATATTTGTATGTAACTTTGATATCACGATGCCTCCTAAAGAACACTCAGTCATTTATAAATATTCATGTAAACCAAGTCATAGTAAAAAGACAGATGTTATTTATGGGAAAATCAAATGTAACAGAGCAACAATAAGAACAATATGTACTGAACAGGAGTAACCAAGATAGCTGGGTGCAACTACAAAGGGGATGGTATATAATAAATTATAATAACATAGGACTGCGCCCAGGCTTAATAAAGGCACTAAGGTACACCCGGGGGGAAGGGGGATGCATCTTTAGATCAAACCTGGGCTTAATTGTCTCTGGATAGTTGCTATGATGTGGAATTGTCAATTGGAACTGGGTGGTAAGGGCAGCACACAAAGGGTGTGCTCAGCTTTCATGGCCTATATCAAGTGTAATTGTGCAACAGAGGGTGGGCTAAATGAATCCATTTTATTACATTAAAAAAAATATATTTAAAAAAAGGAAAATAATTTCATCCCAGAAAGCAAATTACAGCTACAGATGTCTATTGTCAAGAACACTATATATTCCTTGACTTTGTTTTGTCACCAAAATATGTGCCCAATTGCCAAGTACAATATTTTTTACTTTTAACTGTAGTCTTTGAACACAGCAACTGACACAATTCATATTTAGCCTGCAGAGATATTGTTTAACAAGACTTAAGTATTTATCAATTTTCAGCTATAGAAAATCTTTTGACTGATGTGAAAGAAAATTGGAGCAATTTAAGTCTCACGTGCACTTATGAAACCACCTGTCTGGATTAAACATGCATAACATTAAAGCCCTGGACCCAAGCAAGCTGAGACCTTCACCAATAACTCTGTACAAATATCCCTGTTTTGCTTTGTAATGGATGGTATATGGCAGCCTAGAATGCAAACCGACCCACCCCCACCCCAGAGATTCCTACCAGATCCTGAATAACCGCCAGAGAAGACGAGTTGTTCGTCCCCCGGTCCCAGGCGTGAAGTTTTCTAATGCTGTAAAGGAAATACAACAATTAGTATCATAATCAACACCAGGGATACCTGCGGGAGAAAATGGGGAAAGTTAATGCACGGGCAAGGTATTCGTCATCACCTGTCAAGGCCTCAGACATCGTGGAACCTCTCGCATGCCTTCCGGAAGAAGGGGATGGAAAACACCTTGCAAAAAAGAGGAATTAATACTCACCACTGTCTCTTGTCTATTGGATAGATGTTCTCACCACCAGCCTCCACACCTACAAGAGACCACTTACCTCTGAGTACCGCAACCTGTCCTCCGGCACCCTCTGACCACTATCTAGAGACTAGCGCTCCCTGCGGCCTATACAGGGCCTATCGCCTTCCTTCCAGGAGCCTAGCTCCCACCTCTCCAAGGGCCCAGTGCCCTGCTAACCAAGGCTCTAACACCCTCTAAATCAAGTAGAGGGCCTGGTGCCCTCTAAACAGCACAGGGTTTATCACCCTTCATGGACATAGTGTCCAACTTAACAAACAGGCAAGAAGCCTGAACCTAACCAGGGCCCTCTAACCAACTCTAGCACCCAACATTAATCAAAATAGGCCTAACGCCTGTACCTAACCCAGGGCCTAGTGCCCTGTAACTGTATGGCTATCTATAGGGCCATTAAAGGGCCTAGTGCCCAACACCCCAATGCAGCTTATTTTCCTCTGATGGGGGTCCTCATCCCCTATATTCCTGAAGCCAGAGCCCTGGTGATCCAGTCGGGTTGGGGGCCTCAGTCCAGGCCAGATCTGTGTGAATGGGGGGGGAACGGTGGTGGCAGTGGGGAAAAGTTATAAAAGGGATCCTGGGTGCCTCAAACTGCTCATTGCCAAGGGGGTGTTTGCACCTCCAGTGTCAGGGCCTTTTTGCTCATTGCCCAGGGGTACCAAGTGTTACAGTCACTTATCTGTCTGCACAGGATGGGAGACAGTGGTGATATTTTGTACAAGGGCACTCCACTGCCACCCTTGCTGGCTTCTTCCTCCGCTTCCACAGTCTCTACTGATAGCCGGGCTTCTACGAACTTCGGCTGCTTCTGGCCCTTTTCTTCTGCTCAAAGTCTCAGAAGCAATGGAGAAATATCAAGCAGCAGTGATGGAAGAGTGAGTACTATTGACCTCAGTTCACAATAGCCAGCAGGCATCCCTGCACAGCTGGATAACGGTGTTAGTAGTACTCACTGAGGCTGATAAAGATGTAAAAAAAACAGAGCTTGAATCTTGAATTAAAAGTCTCTCAATAGAGGTAGTGGACATGAAGCAAGTCACAGGCAACGCGTTTCATCCCGGTATGGAACTTTTTCAAGCATGTTTACCACAGCTCTCTATTTTCAACAGCCCAGCCGGCTCACGAGTACCTGTCTCGCTCATTACTCTATCAGCAGCTCAGCCAGCATAGAGTAAGTGGCTACTTGCATCTACAAGCGCTGGTCTGTTGGAGAGTTGATCGGACTTTCTTCTCTGGGTTAGTGACTATCTCTGCCTTTCTCCATGCCACATATGGAACTTCTATTTATTTATAGCATATTCAGGACTCATTGCCATCACAGGAAAGTGTAATTTCCAAATGAGTTCCAGCTGCATGTCAAATATTGATTATATGTTGTGGTGTATTATTCTATTCCTGTGAAGAGTGGAGGTATTAATCCAGCTTGTATTTGCTTCATTATCAGTTGGTATTTGGGGCTATTTTTTTTATTTTTCTGAGCTTGTCTTCTTGTTGCTGGGGTACAGTGGTACTGTGGTACCTACCGTTCAGACCTCTTTGAGGTTCCCTGCGGACTAACCTCGATGCTATATTTATATTGACAATTTAACATAATTAGTTGCCATTTGAATGTCTCTCATTTAGTTAGTAAAATCTGTTTGTGATTTGTACCACTTGCATATTTATTCATCTTTACTCTGGGCGGCTATTTTTTACTTTTAGCTTTATTTAGGTTGTGCACTTACCTTCATAGCCAGTGCAGGATTTTCCTTGTTGCAGAGTGAATTTCCTTTGTCTCAGCCTTTCCCAAATATCTATCTCATTGTTAGCACTCATCATTTCATTTTGTTGCTTTTCCTACTATACCAGATGTAGAAAGTTCTCTTCCCAGGAAATATTCTCTCTTTTTTATATGCTTTGCCTATGTGTAATTCCATCCTCTTTTAATGTATGAATTTACTAGTAAATCAATCACAATATCAAACAACCCTAAAAAAAATTACCCCATATTAGAAATCCAGTAATCACTGTGACTACAGTGACACGTAGATAGTACATATTGTATATTATCAAAAGGGTCGTTTTTGTTTTTATATATATATATATATATATATATAAATATAAACAAACAACAAAACATGGACTAGCACTCTAGCCATTACTCAGTTACTAATCATGATCTCCTATCTTTAAAATAAAAGTCAGAGAATTAGTTACAGATATCTGCAGATATGTGATAAGCCATCCTCCACTTCCAAGGCTTCTCTGCTGGATGGTCCTAACTCTAATCTTAACTCTAAACTTTAGAGCCCCAACTTTGGGTCACATATCCAATATNATATATATATACTGTAGCTGTATTTGTAGTTGCTTTACAATAAATAATGAATAGTATCTGCTCTGTAACCTGGAAAGTCTCTTTTTTCATTGAACAATAAAAAAGCATGAAGACAGAGAAACTGTGGCCAACACAGGGCAGTATTGTATGGCTTTATACTTGAATAGTGAGGACACAACCCAATGTATTTTATTGTTCAAATACTGCATGTAAAATACACACACACAATTGTTGTGCACCAATGAGAAATTTGCCGAGACCACCTAGCATCTGATATGTTTGGGTTCATAATTGAATAAAGGCCTGCAGGGGGAAGTAGATGTGTTTCGACCACCCAGCAGCTAGTATGTTTGGGGACATAACTGAATAAGTGCCGTCTGGGCGAAAGTGGGTATGCTTTGACCACTTAGCAACTGGTGTGTGTTTACAGGGCCACCATTAGGGGGGAAGCAGCTCGGCAGAAACAGGTATTGGCAGTATCCATCTGCTGATACTTGCTGCTGAGAGCTGCACATTAACGGACCAATGCAGAGGGTCCACTGTTAATTCAGGTCCATGGCACTCCAGCAATGACATCACATGGGGGATGGGTGCTCCTGTTAAGTTCTGGGGCCCAAAATTTCTGGCGGCGGAAGGCAATCCTATGGTGGAAGTCAGTTAAAATCTTAAGTCTAAATCAGGCCCAAGGAGAGGCTGGACAGGGGGAGTTTAATACATGGTTAGATTTTTGTTACATATAAAAGACACAAGTGCAGAGGAGAATGCATGAGTAGTCATTAATAATATTAGCATGGCCATATTAACCATTTCAAAACATGTAAACAGGATTAAAATATTTTATTATTTTACATGAAGCAGCTGCTATGGAGCAAAGCCTTGGTTAGGTCATGTAACTGTGGTAAGCTAAAGTATATTCCACTCCATTATATTATTTCCCCTAGAA
>WWET01000633.1:320232-344862 GCA_011038615.1 Limnodynastes dumerilii
ATCCCAGGTCTGTGAACCCGGGATATTGCCGGGGCTGTGATCTGAAAGGGGTATTAGTCTAAATTAAGCTAGTCATAACTAATGCAAAAAGTAATGCTGGTTAGTATCTTTGTGCAACAAGCAAAAAACAAATATGTTCTCTGCATGCAAATAATAAAATAATTTTTGACCCTAGCGCTCCCTCATGAAATTTAACAATGAAATTCAGGCCGATCAACCAATAATCAGATAATTGTATAATGTGGTTGCTGTTCAGTCAGGAGCCAGGAAAATCATACAAGTGTCTGTATCTGGTTTTTGGGATCTTTAAGGGATGAGTTTAGGACACCCTGGTTTAGATTGTCTCCTTCACAGAGATATTTCTAGTATATTCATTGTTTCTTGTTCCTCACCCACACCAGAACAGAAAACTAATAGTACTACAACTAACACAGTTGTTGTCCCAGCTACTGTAAATAATGTTATATTATATATTATATTGTTATATATGTCACAGTTCTATGAAGTATAACTTTATTCATAGACTCCCATTAATGCCCAGTAATGCAACATATATCTACTTTTATTGACTAGTAATGGAATATACTTTAACATCTTTTATAGAGAGATTTGATTTGCTGTTCAAGATATTTAGATGTGCAAAGGGTGAAAAACGGTTTCCTGTGTAATTTAAAGCACAATGACACATAAAACAGAAGTGTTGTTTTGCATACCCATGTTGAAAATACAGTTTTTTTTTGTTTTGTTTTTTTAATATATTTTTATTGAAGCACCAAACAGGAAAAAACAAGGCAATACAAGTATATCAATACATGAAACGGTTCACAGTATACACCGGGCTGATTACATACAACTTGAACAAAACAAAAACCTGTGACATGGTATTCAAAACAGTATGTTAAATACCAACAATTCGTCTTGCTGCGCACCATTAATTCGAACTGAGTCAGGTGATCACCGTATAAGCTAATTAGAGTGAAAATACTTTAATTATTGAATGATACATTACAGATGGTTTTACTCTTTAATACTAAACTTGCCAAGTCATAAGGGTAAGCTGATGTAGGTGGGGGGTTTCCCCTAATGCAGTGATGGCTAACCTGTGACACACCCAGGTGTTGTGAAACTACGAGTCCCAGCATGCCTTAACTGCAAAAGCATAGTGAATACCTGAAAAAGCATGATGGGAATTGTAGTTTCACAGCATCTGGAGTGTCATAGGTTAGCCAACACTGCCCTAATGGAATCTTTAATGATTCTGGACCGAATTCACAGATCCCTGTTTACTAAGTGCGCTTTTTTTTACGCACGCACGTAGCAAGGAAACACCCATGATACTCCCCTAGAACGGACGGGTTTTTGGTGACTTACGCCTCTATAGAGCACCCTTATCTCTACATGTGTACTTACACGCGTATGTTAGTTACATACGTGCGTATCTATCTAACCAGTTCCTTAAAAGCCCATTTAAATTCCTCCTCCCACCCACTTTCACGTAACTTGGAACGTACGGAAGACTACCACACTCCACCGTACGTATGTCCCTAAGTGCGATTCACAAGTCCATGCCTAAAGGACTTACGTGCGTAAATACTATGTCATTTGTGTAAAAAAAATAGTTACTACGCATGCGCAGTTACTCCGCTCCTAACAATATGCACGCAACCCCAAGCAAAAACATATATGTGAATATGGCACTCTGAGGTGAAGTGAATTTCTTTTTTATTGGAGATGACATCGCATTATGATGTGATTGAGAAACTCTTAGAGCATTTAACCTAGTGAATGTATCAATGAATGTAATGTACTGTAACAGATAAAGTTCTGACTAATTTGATTGTTTATTTTTAGTAATAAATGTAACAGTACATTGAATGTTTTCAACTGAATGAAAATGTATAAACTGTGTCAAATAGAGTAATGGATTAGGATTGGAAAGAATGCATCTAAGCAATAACTACTCATTGCATGTTATATACTGAAAAAGAATAAAATATTTGTAAGGATTTTATATTTATTATTTAGTTTGTTTTCTATTAGTTTCTGTGTTTTATTAACTCCTATCACTATTGTGCTAAAACCCCCAAAAAAACACACAAACACACACTATATAAACTAAGTTACTATAGGATCCTATGATTGGTGCATTAACATGTTTTCTCTTTGAAATTACCTCTACACCTACATTACAATGTATATATAATATATACAAATATATCAAAATGATATAAAAAGGTTAATATAGATAGATATATGAAAGTCAAGGGTAATCTGCCCAGAAACAAAGGAGAGAAAATGCCCCAGCAACACGGCCAATAACCTGAAAGCAAGTTTTAGCAACCAATCAGAGGCTAACATACAGTATCTACGTTATGTGTGCCTCACAAATGTTTTACTTCTGTTCCTATTTTGTGTCCATGTAATGGAATTTTGTAGGGGTACTTGACCTAAAAAAGTTGTAGGTTGCTGACTTTGCTGCACACTACTAGAACAACCAAACATAGCTAGGCCAGACATGGACGCCGTCAGAAATAATGGGGTCCGGGACACACCCATCGGCCCCGCCTCTGCATAATGTCACTAATGACATCACATAGGGGTGGGGCGCCGCTGGCCAGCATTAATTCGGGCCAGTGCATAGGGAAGTTGTTCCTATATACCCCCTTTTCTCCCCCAGTATCTATCTTTTATACCCCCTTTTCTCCCCTGTATCTCTCCTTTATACCCCCTTTTCTCCCCCTGGGTGGGGCGGGCCAGCATTAATTCGGGCCAGTGCATAGGGAAGTTGTTCCTATATACCCCCTTTTCTCCCCCAGTATCTATCTTTTATATTATACTTTCTCCCCCAGTATCTCTCCTATATAACCCCTTTTCTCCCCCAGTATCTCTCCTATATAACCCCTTTTCTCCCCCAGTATCTCTCCTATATAACCCCTTTTCTCCCCCAGTATCTCTCCTATATAACCCCTTTTCTCCCCCAGTATCTCTCCTATATAACCCCTTTTCTCCCCCAGTATCTCTCCTATATAACCCCTTTTCTCCCCCAGTATCTCTCCTATATAACCCCTTTTCTCCCCCAGTATCTCTCCTATATAACCCCTTTTCTCCCCCAGTATCTCTCCTATATAACCCCTTTTCTCCCCCAGTATCTCTCCTATATAACCCCTTTTCTCCCCCAGTATCTCTCCTATATAACCCCTTTTCTCCCCCAGTATCTCTCCTATATAACCCCTTTTCTCCCCCAGTATCTCTCCTATATAACCCCTTTTCTCCCCCAGTATCTCTCCTATATAACCCCTTTTCTCCCCCAGTATCTCTCCTATATAACCCCTTTTCTCCCCCAGTATCTCTCCTATATAACCCCTTTTCTCCCCCAGTATCTCTCCTATATAACCCCTTTTCTCCCCCAGTATCTCTCCTATATAACCCCTTTTCTCCCCCAGTATCTCTCCTATATAACCCCTTTTCTCCCCCAGTATCTCTCCTATATAACCCCTTTTCTCCCCCAGTATCTCTCCTATATAACCCCTTTTCTCCCCCAGTATCTCTCCTATATAACCCCTTTTCTCCCCCAGTATCTCTCCTATATAACCCCTTTTCTCCCCCAGTATCTCTCCTATATAACCCCTTTTCTCCCCCAGTATCTCTCCTATATAACCCCTTTTCTCCCCCAGTATCTCTCCTATATAACCCCTTTTCTCCCCCAGTATCTCTCCTATATAACCCCTTTTCTCCCCCAGTATCTCTCCTATATAACCCCTTTTCTCCCCCAGTATCTCTCCTATATAACCCCTTTTCTCCCCCAGTATCTCTCCTATATAACCCCTTTTCTCCCCCAGTATCTCTCCTATATAACCCCTTTTCTCCCCCAGTATCTCTCCTATATAACCCCTTTTCTCCCCCAGTATCTCTCCTATATAACCCCTTTTCTCCCCCAGTATCTCTCCTATATAACCCCTTTTCTCCCCCAGTATCTCTCCTATATAACCCCTTTTCTCCCCCAGTATCTCTCCTATATAACCCCTTTTCTCCCCCAGTATCTCTCCTATATAACCCCTTTTCTCCCCCAGTATCTCTCCTATATAACCCCTTTTCTCCCCCAGTATCTCTCCTATATAACCCCTTTTCTCCCCCAGTATCTCTCCTATATAACCCCTTTTCTCCCCCAGTATCTCTCCTATATAACCCCTTTTCTCCCCCAGTATCTCTCCTATATAACCCCTTTTCTCCCCCAGTATCTCTCCTATATAACCCCTTTTCTCCCCCAGTATCTCTCCTATATAACCCCTTTTCTCCCCCAGTATCTCTCCTATATAACCCCTTTTCTCCCCCAGTATCTCTCCTATATAACCCCTTTTCTCCCCCAGTATCTCTCCTATATAACCCCTTTTCTCCCCCAGTATCTCTCCTATATAACCCCTTTTCTCCCCCAGTATCTCTCCTATATAACCCCTTTTCTCCCCCAGTATCTCTCCTATATAACCCCTTTTCTCCCCCAGTATCTCTCCTATATAACCCCTTTTCTCCCCCAGTATCTCTCCTATATAACCCCTTTTCTCCCCCAGTATCTCTCCTATATAACCCCTTTTCTCCCCCAGTATCTCTCCTATATAACCCCTTTTCTCCCCCAGTATCTCTCCTATATAACCCCTTTTCTCCCCCAGTATCTCTCCTATATAACCCCTTTTCTCCCCCAGTATCTCTCCTATATAACCCCTTTTCTCCCCCAGTATCTCTCCTATATAACCCCTTTTCTCCCCCAGTATCTCTCCTATATAACCCCTTTTCTCCCCCAGTATCTCTCCTATATAACCCCTTTTCTCCCCCAGTATCTCTCCTATATAACCCCTTTTCTCCCCCAGTATCTCTCCTATATAACCCCTTTTCTCCCCCAGTATCTCTCCTATATAACCCCTTTTCTCCCCCAGTATCTCTCCTATATAACCCCTTTTCTCCCCCAGTATCTCTCCTATATAACCCCTTTTCTCCCCCAGTATCTCTCCTATATAACCCCTTTTCTCCCCCAGTATCTCTCCTATATAACCCCTTTTCTCCCCCAGTATCTCTCCTATATAACCCCTTTTCTCCCCCAGTATCTCTCCTATATAACCCCTTTTCTCCCCCAGTATCTCTCCTATATAACCCCTTTTCTCCCCCAGTATCTCTCCTATATAACCCCTTTTCTCCCCCAGTATCTCTCCTATATAACCCCTTTTCTCCCCCAGTATCTCTCCTATATAACCCCTTTTCTCCCCCAGTATCTCTCCTATATAACCCCTTTTCTCCCCCAGTATCTCTCCTATATAACCCCTTTTCTCCCCCAGTATCTCTCCTATATAACCCCTTTTCTCCCCCAGTATCTCTCCTATATAACCCCTTTTCTCCCCCAGTATCTCTCCTATATAACCCCTTTTCTCCCCCAGTATCTCTCCTATATAACCCCTTTTCTCCCCCAGTATCTCTCCTATATAACCCCTTTTCTCCCCCAGTATCTCTCCTATATAACCCCTTTTCTCCCCCAGTATCTCTCCTATATAACCCCTTTTCTCCCCCAGTATCTCTCCTATATAACCCCTTTTCTCCCCCAGTATCTCTCCTATATAACCCCTTTTCTCCCCCAGTATCTCTCCTATATAACCCCTTTTCTCCCCCAGTATCTCTCCTATATAACCCCTTTTCTCCCCCAGTATCTCTCCTATATAACCCCTTTTCTCCCCCAGTATCTCTCCTATATAACCCCTTTTCTCCCCCAGTATCTCTCCTATATAACCCCTTTTCTCCCCCAGTATCTCTCCTATATAACCCCTTTTCTCCCCCAGTATCTCTCCTATATAACCCCTTTTCTCCCCCAGTATCTCTCCTATATAACCCCTTTTCTCCCCCAGTATCTCTCCTATATAACCCCTTTTCTCCCCCGAATAAAAGGGGTTGGTACTAGATCTGCTTGTATGGGCGGTGCAAGACACACCCACTTTCCCAGACACGCCCACTGGGTGGTACAAAACACCCCCCCTCTACCAGGCCGCAAAATGTTGTCCCTCTTTTGAATTTTCAAATATTGGGAGGTATGGGGTGGTGGTTGCTAAAATGATGTCTGTATAGTACAGAGATTATTAGAATGTTGTATGTATTGAGTGGTGGTCACTGCAATGCTGCATGTATTGGGTGGTGGTAACTAGGATGCTGTATATTTTGGGTGGTGGTCACTTGGATGGCAGTGACTACCTGCATTGCATAGAGGTCACTATAAATCTCTATTGGATTTTGAAATATTAGTCAGTAAATGTTCTATTGCTTGTAACTCTTTTACATAACACACTTAATGGGCAATACATAACCCTGCCCCCATATCATGTATTTTGCTCTGCTTTTATTATATATTTCTTTATTCTCCAGTTTACTTATTTTTGATTCCACCAATAGTGATCTCGCCCACATGTGGCCTCTTAAAGATTTTTTTCCAGAGCCACTTTAAGTTCCCAATCCAGAGTCTGTTTAGTTCTGTAAAGCTTCAAGGGTTTAACACATTCTTGGAGGCGCTGCAAAGCCTCTTACACTATCAAGGCACACTTTTTAATGGGAAAATGCAGTGACAAGAACATAAATACTTAAGTAATAAGAGCCTTAATATGTACAAATGTGATCCATGAGATATACACAGATACAGTGTTCCCTTCATTTTATGACACTTTTAATGCATGAATAAACTGCTTTGTGAGAGTGAACTTGAAAGGCCTTGATTATTCAGCAGAATTTTGAAGTACTTTCTACTTTTTGCAATTCTAATTCTGCAAATGGTTTCCTTAAAATAAATCAGTGATAAATGAGCAACATTTTTGCAATCAACAGAGTTTAAACAGTTGTTTGTTACATCTTTTTAACTTTAACTATGTGAACAAAGAGATAAAGAATATTAATTTAATGTGTGAAAACAAGCAAATTATAAACTGTGAATACAAATTTACTATTGTTTATCAGTGTCAGAGTAAGTCTAAAACAAGAAATCAAACTGGATAATGCACCAAGTAGTAAAGATAAATAATTTCATCACTTCAATATTTTACTGTAGCTGGGTACACACTGGAGCTTTTTTGATGATTATCGTCCCGAATACACAGTAAATGAATGTTTGGAACTTTATTACAAAGACGTCATCGGATTGCATCTATTAAACTTTCCAGTAATCAAACCATGTCATGATGTCAGCAAAACAGATGGGGCAAAATATTTGTTGGTGTTGTGTGTAGTGTGTATGAATGAATTGGGGGATACGGTTGCCAGTCCGAGCAGCTGTATTTTGAACAGCCACCAGCTGAATGGCGTCTCTATCATTGTTTGAAAGGCTTTGAAAATAGAAATTTGCTATTGGAGACCTATTTCCCCTTTTCCAATAGCTACAGGCTGCAGCAGTTGTGGTGGGTAGATTTAGGGTGAGGCTGTGATGGCTGTGGCAGGTAAAATGTTAGGGTTAAGATCTAAGGGGAAGGTTAGGATTAGGCTGTGGGGTATGGACGGTTAGGCTTAGGCTGCGGGGCATGGAGGGTTATGGTTGAACAAGGGAAAGGTTATGGTTAGGCTGCAGAAATTGCTGGCCGTCTGCATTTAGCTGTAGTACAATGGTCTGGAAATTAAGACCATCGTGCTGGTGAATATGCTCGTGTTTACTAGAAGTTGTGTAGTAAATCTTATTTTACAAAATTATATTGTCGGAAACGTCTCAGGCTGCCCCCAGCATTATCATGTTTCCAATGGAATCATCTGTATATGACCTTAGGTGTAGGTATAAAGGGAATTTTGATTCTATTAAATTATGGGTATTAGAAGCCATAAAAAAAGTTACGTGATTATGGAAAATTCCTACAATAAAGTCAAAGACCTTTTAAACAGTAATCTGAGACAACTTTTAATATCCATATATGAAACTCCCCACCAAATGCGGGTGGTCGCAATAGTGACTTGTGCTCAGGCCTGGATCGGTGTAACTGCACATTTGTTCTAGGCACTCACACTGCAAAAGAATGCAGAGAATTCTGGCAGAACTAATTGGACAGATTGTTATTTATGGATTCCCCGAAACATTATAATCTATTATGATCACGAGTTATCCCCTACAGCAGGGGTCAGGGAACTATTTTACCTTTTACCCCAAAATATATTTAGATACGCCAACGTTACTCCTTGATTTCAAAGGAAGGAAATCATATATTATTAATTATTTGAATTCCAAATTTTATTGTGTGTGGTATAGCCATTGATAATGTGATGTCCAGGCAAATATTAGTGTCAGTATTTCAATGATATAGTGACAGCCTGATGCCCCTTCATCCCATACTCTGCCCCTCCATAACATACTGTGCCCCTTTTTCACATACTGTGCCCCTTTTTCGCATACTGTGCCCCTTCATCTACTGCCTCTTCTTCACATATTGTGTCCCTTCATCTGCTGCCCCTTCTTCACATACTGTGCCCCTTCATCTGCTGCCCTTCATCATATACTCTGCCCCTTCATTTACCTTTTATATGCCTTTCTTTCTTTTTCAATCCTCTGTTTTCTGCCGTCTTCTGGCTCCTCCGCGCGCTCCTCTCTAAATGCCGAGCGTGATGACATCACACCCGGTAGACACACTGCAAGGGAGAAGATGAATCCGTGTCCCTTCAACTGTACCCCTTCATCACATACTGTGTCCCTTCTTCACATACTGTGCCCCTTCATCTGCTGCCCCTTCATCACATACTGTGTCCCTTCTTCACATACTGTGCCCCTTCATCTACTGCCCCTTCTTCACATATTGTGCCCCTTCATCTGCTGCCTCTTCTTCACATGCTGTGCCCCTTCATCTGCTGCCTCTTCTTCGCATACTGTGCCCCTTCATCACATACTGTGCCCCTTCATCTACTGCCCCTTCATCACATACTGTGCCCCTTCATTACATACTGTGCCCCTTCATCACATACTGTGCTCCTTCATCTGCTGCGCCTTCATCACATACTGTGCCCCTTCATTACATACTGTACCCCTTCATTACATACTGTGCTCCTTCATCTGCTGCCCTTTCATCATATACTGTGCCCCTTCATCACATGCTGTGCCCCTTCATCTGCTGCCACTTAATCACATACTGTGTCCCTTCATCTGCTGCCCTTCATCACATACTGTGCCCCTTCATCTGCTGCCCCTTCTTCACATACTGTGTCCCTTCATCTGCTGCCCCTTCTTCACATACTGTGCCCCTTCATATGCTCCCCTTCATCATATACTCTGCCCCTTCATTTACCTTTTATATGCCTTTCTTTCTTTTTCAATCCTCTGTTTTCTGCCGTCTTCTGGCTCCTCCGCGCGCTCCTCTCTAAATGCCGAGCGTGATGACATCACACCCGGTAGACACACTGCAAGGGAGAAGATGAATCCGTGTCCCTTCAACTGTACCCCTTCATCACATACTGTGTCCCTTCTTCACATACTGTGCCCCTTCATCTGCTGCCCTTCATCACATACTGTGCCCCTTCATCTGCTCCCCTTCATCATATACTCTGCCCCTTCATTTACCTTTTATATGCCTTTCTTTCTTTTTCAATCCTCTGTTTTCTGCCGTCTTCTGGCTCCTCCGCGCGCTCCTCTCTAAATGCCGAGCGTGATGACATCACACCCAGTAGACACACTGCAAGGGAGAAGATGAATCCGGGTCTCGCTGCCGGAAGGTGAAATTTTTTTTTTTTTAGATCTCCTAAACCTCCACCGATGCGGGGGATGGCAGGCTCGCGGCACACCTGCAATATGCAATGAAATGAAATTCCTAGGGGTAATGGACGGCCGACACACATATGCATGCCCGGCTGTGTCTCAGCAGCGCAACCGTCCATTACCCCCAGGAATTTCATTTTTACCCCATTTGGGGTAATTTACCCCGGTTCCCCGACCATTGCTCTACAGGTATGACCAAATGAGTGCAAGACTTTCCTTCACTCACAACTCTTTTGTTGAAAAATGTATCTAAGCCCATTAAGCTCCTTCCAGCAGTAATGTACTCACAAATGTTCCTTACTATATATCATAGAGCATATTTATCCCCTTCAAGATGTTCTCAAATTGGCCTATTTTCTAATCACCATTGCCCGAAATGTGGGGCTCCTGAGGCGGATTTACGTCACTGCTTTTGGGATTGCCCGGTAATTAAGCGTTTCTGGATCCGGATCTGGAGATTTTTTATTATTATCATCTATTTATAAGACAACACAAGGTGTCCGCGGCGCCGTACAAAGTCAAAGTACAACAACAAAGTACAGTACAGACATACAGGGTAGGGATGGACAGCATAGTACATAATATACAGTACAGACATACAGGGCAGGGATGGACAGCATAGTACATAATAAAATACAATATAAATATATTGATTTTCTAGTAGATCCTTTTCCTGTAACCCCTGAGTGAGCGGTTTTTGGCATGCTCCTGACAAGCTATAGGGCTGAGAGAGGTTGTAGAAAGTTACTTCTAGCGGTTTCCACCGCAGCAAAAAAAGAGCATCCTCCAGGTTTGGATTCAGAGTTCGTCCCCTCCCTTGTCCCTACTGAGAAATTATATTATATATTCCAGATGGACTGGCTAGGGTCAATTCTACAAAACTAGGCGCAGATAAAATCTTTCTTTCAAACATGGGAAAGTTTTATTCATATACTCTCTGATAATGTCAAACATCAAATTTGGTCATGCTTTCAACTTACCACATGGTACGTCACTCATACTCACATCCAGGATCCAGAGAGAGAATAGTATCTATTTTTACTACTGCTATTATTGTGTTTCTTCATTTATAATGACATATATGTAAAGGAGGTTTATGTGCATCTTTCACCTATACTTGATGGGAGGACAACCGGAGGCTGTGATTGTCCTACATCAACTGACACTACTATTAGTAGCTGACCATGTTTGTGAATATAACTATGCAGTTTTATGTTGTATTTCTTGCTGAAAATGCTTAATGTAGACACTTAAACAATCATATATTCATTCTGTTGACATTGTTGCTGTTTTGTACAATTCCAGCTGTGCCCAATAACCGCTTTAGTGTATGGCCAGTTCTTGACTGCCTGATATATTTATCTCCCCAGTTATTTGTACTTTATAAGAGTGCAAGCAAAAATGTAAACAAGAAAGTGCAAATAAAAAAAAACTCTGGGCCTGATTCAGAGGCTGAAAATAAGAACTTAAAGATACACCTGGGCAAAACCATGTTGATTTCAGGGGGAGTCAAGTTAATTTTATTCTATGCATGCAGGGAGAATGCTTTGCTTTTACTTATTGCACACAGATACCTGTACAGCTTCACTTTTAAACTGCTAATTAGACTTGAGCTGGGGAACATCACCTTTTAACTATAATACTGTTGCAACAAATTAAATTTGACTCCCCTGAAATCAACATGGTTTAGCCCAGGTGTAACTGTAAGTTCTTATTTTCAATCTCTGAATCAGGGCCTCTGTTCTAGAAACTTAAGAGAGTGCAAGTAAATAAAACCCTCTTCTGGAAACATAAGGGAGTGTAAGTTAAGGAAAAAAAACCTGGAACACAAGTTACCTTTGGGGTAACTAATTAAAGAGTAGCTCCATACAATCTGCTCTATAATAGTTCCATGTTAGAAAGTAACACCCTGTCAGCAAACACAGCCCCCTACTTTACCTCTTCTGACTGTCTGACAACACTTCCCAGCACATAACTGGCTAGTAAATAATGCAGATAAATAAAAGCTCAGCTGTGTATTTCTCTGCTAAGTTTTTTTAATCATTACACATTTCCAGCTGATTTCAGGAGAGTCTAGGAAACAATCCATGCAGAAATGCTACATTATCTGTGTAATAAGGTCATGCATAACAGTTCACTTCAGCTTATCAGGAGCTAAAGATGTTTATTTAAGTACATGGTAGAGGTATCGCAATTATGTCCAAACAGTCCTGCTCGACTCACTATTTCTATATGTTTCCTTCTTATCATCAGATATTATTATGGTGACAGATGCAGAAGATCAATCAGTGCCTCATAAGAAAACTTTCAGCTATAGTGTGGCTTATGGTTAAGCATACATATCTATTTCTATATACACCCAGTAATGTGCTTGGTCAAGCTGACTTCCCATCCGTTGCTTTACTCTGGCAGCAGGATGGAACATGCAAAGATCAGCAGCAGGAAAGGCAGACAAACACTGTTGTGTGTTTTCTAGTATCATGGAGCGCTGTACAATAATTACACATGCTTAGGGAACAGGATCTATTTGCGAAGCAGTTGGATTTTTGGACCTGATCTCTTTTTTTTTATAGTGTAATGCAAAAAAAATTCACAAGCTGAACGTTATCTGGATTTACAAAATTGCAATGAACTCTACGGACTGTGCTGTGTCATTAATGTCACAGAGAGAGGTGTACAATATCTCTCCTAACGTTGCCAGCTTTTCTCAGAACATCCTCCCGGAGTGGATTGCATTCCCCTTTCATCTGGACCTGAGGATGTTCATGCTTCCCACCATGGTCTGCTTTCTTGCAGCCATCTTAGTGACACCTCCCATACTGTTCTCAATCTTTTCCAACTTCAGCATGCGCAAGGAAACCCGCTTCCTGCTCCTGGGGAATGCGTTGCTCTTCGATTTACTATATCTGTTTTTATACACCACAAACTGCATTTGTAACATGGTAAACCTGCAAGTCCCAAATCACTTATGTGGGCTTCTTCTTTTCTTCCTGGCGGCCACCTACGGTGGCGGAGTCCTGACTGCAGCAGCAATGGTGATAGACACCTACTTGGCTATTTTGTGGCCTCTGCACTATTTGTTAATTTTACCTCCGTCAAAAGCAAAGAAGTTGATAGTCTTGATGTGGATCTCCTCTGTCTTTACTTCGGGTGTCTTGTTTTTGGTTTTGCACTTCACCCAGAAGCCTTCTTCCTGCCGACATGACTTTTGTTCTCTTCCTATAATACTTGTAATGACGTTACATGGAGACCAGGCGATCCGGCTGTTTCATATTCTTTTTATCACTGGTTTTCTACTGTGCTTCTCAATGATTTTGTGCTGCTACTTATTCTTGTGTTACAAAACAAGAGAACGTGGTTTATGGAAAGGTGTCTCTTCTAGGGCCAATGTCACCTTCCTGATGCATCACATAATATTAGTCTTCCACTTCTGTCCAATTCTACTTCTTTTGGCAGACTCTTTATTATACATTAATAATATTATAGGCATCCAAACAGGCTTAATGATTACATTAACTATCTGCAATATCCTTATTGTCTTGCCCAAAGGTGTCTCCCCTTACTTATATGGCTTTAGATACAGAGAGATATATAAGTCTCTTAGATTGTTCTGTAAATTTAAGCGTCACTCTCTTGTTGCCCCTACGCATAGATTTATTTAGAAGATATTATGAGATGGGTGGGATAACAAATTATATACAGTACTTAATACAAGCTGAACCTAATATGCTAAACCGTTGAAAATATTAACCTTTTGATAAAGAAAGTGGTAGTTAAAAAAAAATCTAAAGATGTATTAACAATTGATGTGTATATATTCTCTGATGTGTATATATTATATGTATAATGTTGTATAATGTTTATGGTATACAGCTACAGTATGATTAATAATACTATTGAATTTGAGTTAAACTAATGCATTTTAGTACCTCAGTTATTCCCTAGAGAAGTGATTCCCAAACTGTTCGCCGCGGCTCCCAGGGGTGCCGCGACGCTCTCACCGGGGTGCCTCAGAATGTTTCTGTTTCCTGTTGTATTCTATTGTATTTTTGTCTTAGGGGTGCCTTGAAAAAAAATATGGAGACCCTAAGGGTGCCTCGAACTGAGAAAGTTTGGGAACCGCTGCCCTAGAGTTAAGAAAAATATTTTTCTAACATAATATATTTACAGTTTTTGAGCTAATATATATATAATATTACAACCAATGTTATTCCACAGAGCAACATTTAATTCTAACTGTAAGTATACTCTGTAGAGATAGAAATAATGACTTTTAAATATAAATACTATTAGTAATGCAAGATATAGAGTTTGGATATAACCCAAATATTGTGCCCAATGGGGATTTATCAAGTGACCAAGAATCTATACATATAGCAAAAGAATTCTTATAAAGAATCTATATATACTTTTGTCACCTTAAAAACTAGCCTCCTATACTAGCCCCATTCTCATTTATATTGCCCAAAATATTCTTATTAATCCCCCTATGTCCTGAGTATTCTGTTAAAGAAAATGAGGTCAGGTAATACAAAGTAACTAAAACACCTAATGTAATGCATTCAGATGACTATATAATAAGATAAATATTTTGTTGGCAGCATTTTTTAACATTAAATTTGCAGAAATTAATTA
The DNA here is from genome assembly GCA_011038615.1 of Limnodynastes dumerilii. NCBI lineage: Eukaryota > Metazoa > Chordata > Amphibia > Anura > Limnodynastidae > Limnodynastes > Limnodynastes dumerilii. Next base: position 334,610 of record WWET01000633.1, read on the forward strand.
AATTCATGTGGTAATCTAATCTCTAATCTCACTTTTTATTTTCAAAAAGAGATATGGTTAAGCAAAAAAAAAAGTTAATACAAAAAGTTAATAAAAAATGAATACAGTAAAATGTTACCTCTGGAGAAAGAAGTGAAAGCAGAAAAGGTTTTCTGTACTGATACCTTTTATTAAATAATTGGGCACATTTGAAGTGCAAAATTTAAATATTGGTTGGGTCATTAGTTGGCAACTATATCTTCCTAAAGAAGTGCATTTGGGAATACAACATATACCAATTTGTCTACCAGTTTCAACAATGTATATTTGTAAAGTATGTATATAACTAGCACTTTCTTATGAAACATATGATTTCATGTTATGTAATTAAAAAATATCTCAACCTCTACATATTTCAACTTATACAATTAAAGGCTATACTGTAAATCACTGTCTATAGTAGTTATTCCTGGAATTGGCAGACAAGGCTATTTTAAGTTATTATTATCTTATTATAAATAATGAAGAGTTCACATGAGGAAACAATATCATTTTAACACCAAGATGGAATTGGACATATATTGATATAAAGATATACTCAATAATTCTCCCCACTTTGTTTCATGAATTGGTTGGTTGCAATAGGTAAATAATGCTAATAAGGGCATCAAATGAAAGGAGACGCAAGAAAACCTTTAGGATGCACGGAAGAAGCCTAATCGCCAAATCTGATTTGCTGCTTAGCAGAAGTATGTTATGTGGTGCATGATCTCTACACATGATAAGGATGTAATTATATTGGACCGTATTCACAGATCCATTTTCACATGGAGTTGTGTGCATATTTTTAGGTACGTTTTAACTGCGCGTGCGTAGTAACTTTAATTACGTAAGTTAAGTTGAATATACGCTCGTAAATGCTTTAGGCACAGGCATATGAATCGCAATTGGGTACATACATACGTATGGACGGCGTAGAAATATGTACTTGAAAATTTACATGAACGTGGGTGGGGGGAGGAATTTAAATGAACGTTTGAGGGCGCTGCAATAATGAATCGCACGGTCGGAAGACGAAGCGCGTAAGTACACACGTAAAGATCAGAGTGGTCTATGGAGGTGTAAGTCTACGATTGCACGGCTTGGAGAGGGGAGTGTCGAGGGTGTTGGTGGGTGTGGCCTTGCTACGTCCGTGCTTATAATTGCATACTTTTAAAAAACGGATCTCTGAATATGGCCCACTGTCTTTTAAATGTTTAGTCAATATTAATGTGTAAAATGAATAATTTGAGAGTATGGAAATAAGATATATGTAAAAAACATGTACAAAATATATCATATGCTATATAATTGCTGTTTACCTCTACAAAACACCATGGAAACTACTACTTCTTGTCTTTTAACAAATCAACTACTAGTCTAAACTCACCCACCCTAAACTGGCATAGTGGGAACATTTGTTAAGGAATATATTTTGGATAACTCTTTGAAGTATAAGTTTTTTTATTTAATGTCATAACACATATATATACATCATAAATATAAATACATTTCAAGTGCAAATAAAGTTGTTGATGATAAGTCAGACAGCATCAACATCATCAACATAGAGTTTATCTTCCTGTATCTGTATCCACATAACTCACTCTATTTCGAATGAAACAGTGTTTTAGGCTGGCCGTTATCTCTCGATATCTAAGTCCATACATCAGTGGTGTCAGAGCTCTTGGCATCATCATTATCACTGCATTATTAGAAGCTGATATCCACATTCTTGCATTCATCCCAATGACATCGTATTTGAACATAATAATTTCAGTGACCAGAATAAAAGCAGGTATAATATACAAACACAACAAAAGTGCGTGTGTGAGAAGCGTTATCCGGGCTCTAGAGAAGCGGCTGACCCAAATTCCCGACTCTCGTGTCATAGTATATAACTTTATATAAAAATATGTCATCATGACCGAACACAGCAGCAAGAAAAATATAGCAAAAGCGCAGACTGCAATAACTAAATTATTTCTCCTCTCGTCTGCGCCATAGTACAAGACAAGACAGACATTTTGTTTTTCCAGTGGGTCTATATCAACTAATGATTCAGAAATTAAGAATACTATTAGAGGGAAAAGTGAGGAAAAAATCCATATAGTCAACACTATTTTTTTTGTCCGTTGAGGGGATAAAAGAGAATGGTAGTGTAGAGGGAAACAAATAGCCAAATATGTGTCAACCACCATGAAGGTAAATGTCAAAACACAGCTGGAGTAGGCCGCAAATGTGAAGACAATCAATGTAAAGCACAAAACCCTGTTGAGGTACCAGCGGATGACATTACATGTAGAGATGACTGTGTTAAAGAGGAGAAAGATGAGGTCTGAGATCATCACATTGACCAGAAGCATGTACCTGGTCTCTTTCCGTAGTTTGTCCTTCATTAGAATGGTAGCAAGAATCAGAGGATTGACTAATAAGGTGACAATACTGCAAATGGCTGCAGGAATTAGGAACATTTGTATTCCAGAAAGGCATTGGGAATCATCAATTGTGTTGTTGTTGGCTGCTTCAATAGTGGTGAGTGATGGTGAGTTGGGGTAATACAATGTACAATTCATGTAATCGACAAGCATCTTTAACTGATCCCCTAATAAAGCTCATTCCAATATAGGGCTGGGGTTTTCACTGGCTTTCCATCACAATCACCAGCAGTCAATTAAACCTGAAGAGAAAAGAGCACAATTTAAATACATAGGAAATGCATCAATATACCATCAAAGTTAAAATAATTATCAGAACAAATCTGAAGAAATCAGAATATATTAAGAACATTAAAGTACTAGCGTCACATCTGTTTGTCTTATACACATATTTGCCCCTCTCGTGAAACCTGTTTCTGCAATACTTTATTGTTTTCTCACCTATTTATCCACCAACAAGAATGTGCATATCACCTAAGGCAAAACGGACATTCTGAGCAAAATATTAACTGACGACTGCTGGTCTGGCATTAGAACACATAATGATGAGGGATAAATCTTTATCACCCTCAGGACACAGGAAGAATCCAACTGTAATAATACATACAAATGACCATTTCAAAATGATCCAGGTTTCCCACCTTTGCGTTTCCATTGGAATCATGGCATAATGTAACCCAATGTCCTAAAATGTAACTGTATGCCATCTTGAGTTTATAAAACAATGCTCATATCATCATTCAGTATGAGTGTCCAGAAGATATATATTTTGTTGTGCTTCTTTGGTGATATAACTATTCTGTGCCTCTTTATTATTTGCTATATCTTATCATAGTCATTAGTCATTAATTTTTTACAACCACAGCGAACAGTACAGTTCATAGAACCTTTCTTTAAAACGTCAAACAAATATTACATATTTATTCGATTTATTTTCTGCTAAATTAACTGATTTCAAATATGGAATAACATTTTTTATAACTTTTTTTATTGGAGCATTTAGGATATAGCACAAATACAAGCTTTACATGAAGAGGTATGATATAGATATACACAACAGTACAAAGTGAAGGTGAGTACAATATACTTTAACGAAGGTTGGGAAGGATCTAATCCTCCTTAATTAGCCTCCCTCCAAGTGAACTTATAAACGTTATTAAGGGTAGTTGTTACAAGATTAAATAACATGTATTGCTCTATAATGTCAAGATCCACCTTCACCCAGGACAATGGGGGGATCATTTGCATGCACCCCGAGCTCATATCAGATGTGTTTTAAAAGCATTATTGGATGCGTGATATAATTGTATAAGAGATTGTATCATTAAAGCTTTCCCAGGTTCCAAACATTTTATGTGTGCATAATTTTTTGTGTTTGGAAGTCTCCATTTTTATATAGTTATTTACAGTATATTTTAAACATTGTTATATACTAAATCAAATATAACAAAATCTAAATTTATAGAGTAAGTTACACAAAATACAACCTGTAAACCCCTATGTATAACCAAACCAAAGGGAATTTATTATTATTATTATTATTATTATTATTATTATTATTATTATTATTGGGCTGGATCCAGACTTAAGAAGGAGCTTGAAGTTAAGAGAGGAAAGTTACTCCTGGGCAAGACTATGTTGATTTCAGGGGGACTCAAGTTTATTGTATTCTTTGCGTGCAGGGATATGTCTTTGAATTGTTTACTGCACACAAATACTTTAGTCTAGATTCAGAACTCCTCAGTGGTTGGATGTAAGCAGCGGAGTTTTGAAGAAGGATCACCCTACAACCTCTCCCTTTGCACTTCAATGTAGGCTGATGTAGTTGAACAAAGTTTCATCACAAATGTAAGTGTTTCAAGATTTTTATGCAACTAAAGAAAAATGCAGAAAATTATAGCTTCAGTGTCAATGTAGTAAAACAAAAAGTTAGTTTATAGTTTGGTAACTTGATCAATTTTGGTTTTGTATTTCATGAAATGATTAAACAACTGTCCACTGGGTGCTGGTGTTTCATGAAATGGAAAATTTTTGTATGAGGAGCCGAGGTTGCAATTTGAAGGAATTTGTCCCTGGAGTTCTCTTTGTTCACAGAAAAGTCATGTTCATGTATATAAATGAGTATAAAAACTGGATTTCGTCTTGTAGATTGAGTTGATTGAAATATAGAAATTAGGTGTTAGAGATGGAGAGGTGATACTTTGAAAGACATCTATTTTGGGCGGGCTGATACATAGCTGTTCTTAAAGCAATTCTATAGGTGAAAGCACTGCGTGTATATGTTGCGAGTTCCCGCTGCGATGTTACAGATTGGGAACTAGGGACAGCCGAAAGTGTCTTTGCGTCTGTCCCTATTTCAAATGTGTAACACAGCAGAATTTTTTTTTATGAATGGGTGAGTATGTGATTCGCATACACACTCATTCATTTTCGGAAAACAGCACCGCCGCTGGACCAGACCACCGGAGAGGTGAGTAACCCTCTCCGGGAACTTAGGTTTAGGCTGCTGGAGAGGGGACTTTGGGTTAGGCTGCGGGAGAGGGGACTTAGGTTTAGGCTGCTGGAGGGGGGAACTTAGATTTAGGCTGTTGGAGGGGGGACTTAGGGTTAGGCTGCGGGAAGGGGGACTTAGGGTTAAAGGAGTAGGGAAGCCTTACCTTTTGGAGCACCGTGTTCAGTGCTCTGGGGATCGATTGCTATGTCTCTTCGAAGCATGAGCAATCGGAGCGAAATAGGGATGTTCGTTACAGGGACCTACACCTGCGTGTATTAGCACTGTGCATGAGCACTACGGGAGCAGGCACAAATAGGGAGGCACAAAGTAGCTACTCCATTTGGGTTCATTTCTGGGTGTTCTACTAAATGAAGTGCAAAAAATGGGCACAGTATCAGCCCGGATCCCTTTCGCTTGCTCCTAAGGGACCGTATTCAGACTTCCGTCGGCGATCGGGCTGCAAATATAGGCAACTAAGTAGCAGGTAGGAGCAGGTTACAACCAGCGCCTGATGACGTGTATCACGCTGGAGACGGCTTTGCCCTGTCACTTCCTGCTTAAACTTCGGGGTGCTTTAGAGATCCCATCAGACCGGTATCCAGGGTGAGTCCTCTTTGACCTACACCACAATTCATAAATTTACATAAATATTTACAGAATATTCTTAAACTTCTGATTACCATTAGCATATTATCAAAATATATAATTTGCTGCTTTTATAATGGGAGAAAATTAATATAGAGCATAATTAAGTTCAAGTTATCATTGGTTCGGCCCTCCAATAAAGTTAAACAGCTCTGATACTTCTTGCTGCAATGGTTTTGTAGGCAACAGAGTTACTATTTGTGTGGAATCCTTTTGCAACTTGGTTGCTGGAATTCGAATATTTGTTATATTGGCAAAGACTGCTTTTTGAACTGAGATTTACAGTCGTGAACCGTATGAAAAACACTGCGCATGAGTCAGACATGTCAGGTAAGTTTTTATTTTTTCTTAATTTTTTTTAACTGTTATTAATTTTTTTACATTTGTTTTATATTTTTTTTTACATTAGCACACACTTTGTTTTATCCCAGCGGTCTCCCCATACATGCTCCCCTTTTCTTCCCCCTAATAACAGCTATTAGGGGGAGGAAAAGGGGGGAATATGGGGAGATTGCTATGATAACTGCACTAACGCCATCCTGAAATGGCGTTAGTGTTATGTGGTGAGCGGAGTGTAAAACTCTGCTCTGGCATTTCATAAATATTAGAAACCATTGGCCCGCTCTGAAAAGAACAAGCTGGCAGAGAGCCCCGATGTTTACATGGATTGCCATGGAAACTACTATATTCCATGGCGATCTATTGTTTGTAAATATTAAAACTTTAATTTTCATGCGATTATTATCACATGAAAATAAAGCTTGTAAATAGACCCATATATGCTGTACACATACACGTCATCATCCAGGTCATCATCAACACCTGAACGATGTTTCCGGACAACTTTAAAAAAAAACCTAACACAACAGACTTGGAGCAACACTTGAGAAAGGGCTTCCCGTACGAAACGCGTAGTGACTCTGATTTGGAACAGCTGATCTCCTTCCTCGTGCTACTGCTGCTGGGACTGTGAACATCATTGACGCTCCCTGTGCTTTATTGTGTGCCACCTTCCAGTGGATTCCCCGGTGACTGTGAACTCGTTCAGAGGAGGTAAGTTTATCTTCATTGTTTTTATTATTGATACTGTTTATTTATTTATTTTCTGATGAAGTAAAGTTTGAATTGATTGTCACATTGTTTCCTTTATTGGAGGGGTAAAAGAACGGTGAATTGTTTCAACGTCCATCAGTTTCACTTCTCTCCACCAGGCTCCCTACGATCCTATGCCGCTCTTTTCTCTATTGATTTATATTATTGTTACATGCCGTTGCTAGAACGGCATGTACGGCGCTTACCTTCTGCCTCCAGACGCGCGCTGTCTCTCCCCGCCGGGCACTCCTGCATATGTCGTGTGCGACATGTAAACTATGCCACGTGGACGCTTGCCGCGGGTAGGCATGCAATCTCCATTCTGTCTGTCACTCCTCATTGGATGTTTCTCCTGAAGCCTGGGCAAACATCCTATCTCCTTCTTTCACCCTGCTGCTGACCAATCAGTGATCAGCAGCCTCCTATTTACCACCCTATTGTTCCTTGCTTCTCCCGGAGTCCATCTTGTCCAGTCCTGTGACCTATTTTCTGTCCCCTGTGCTCGGTTCAGTGTTCAGTGTTGTTTGTCACAGGTCGGTCCCTTCCGATCTGGTCTGCATCCCACTTCCTTATTTTCACCTTCCCTCACCTTCTGGTATCCATCTTGGTTCTCCTTTTCCTCTCCTATGAGTCCAGTTCAACGGGGGACGACCTGTTATTGAGGCGCAGAAAATTCCATCCCCACCACCAGGGGCCACCTGATAGCACAGACTCCATGCCCTAGTAGCCGACTCCATAACATTATAACCAGCCATACCATTCAAACCTCGATGGAACCCTCCGTGGTGGAAGCCATAAATGCCCTTATTACCTAGGTCTCCAGTCTAAGGCAGATGATCCAGACCCTGACTAATAAAGTAAACGATTAGGAGAAAGTCATTTCAACCATGCGGGCCTCAGTTGTTGCTCCACAAGCCTCCGCCCCGATACAGCCAGCAGCTTCTTCCGACATCAAGGTTAACCTCCCGGACAGGTTTTCTGGAGACCGCAGCCAGTTTAATCTTTTCAAAGAAAATTGGCGACTTCATTTTCAACTCCGACCCAACGCTTCAGGATCAGAACGCCAACGGGTCGGTTTAGTGATTACACTTCTCCAGGGGGACCCCCAGGCCTGGGCGTTCAGTCTTCGTCCAGAGGATCCCGCACTCCAGATGGTGTATGCGTTCTTTGAGGCTTTGGGCCTACTTTACGAAGATCCAGACAGAGCAGCTACTGCCAAAACCAAGTTTTGATCCCTTCGCCAGGGAAGAAGGACAGCGGAAGAGTACTGTTCCGAATTCCGCCGCTGGGCCAATGACTGTGGTTGGAATGACCCGGCTCTTCGTAGTCAGTTTCGTATTGGACTGTGGGACCAGGTGAAGGATGCCATTGTTCAGTTCCCCGCATCAAGAAATCTGGATGATCTCATGCGCCTCGCGATCAAGGTTGATCGGCGCTTGAAAGAACGACGTCTGGAGAAAGATTCAGCAGCAAGCTACTCTACCGTTCATCTACCCCAGGAATTCCAGATACCGGAGGATGGTAAGAGAGATGGGTGCACGCAGATGCAACCTGGGTCTGTGCCTCTAGTGCAGAGGAAAAGCCCACAGGGTGGACTCTTGCCCGAAGAAACAACCACTGCAGTCTGGAAAAGAGTAATCCAGCCAGTTGGCGAGGAGCTCCGGTTGGGTATTCATCTAGTCTCCTCAATAAATTCGCTTCTGATCCCAGCCCAACTGATCCTGAGGGATTGCGAAGAACACCTATTCGCTTTTATTGATAGCGGTGCTGCTGGAAATTTCATAGATATTGATTTGGTCTGGTCTTTAAATATCCAAGTCAGAAGTTTGGATGTTCCCGGTCTGGATGGTCAGCCACTATCTGAAGGTCCTATTTTTCAGAAGACTGAACCCATTCAACTGTCCATCGGAATGTGCCATTCAGAATTCATTGAGTTTCTCGTAATCAACTGCGCTTCAGTCCGACTGGTCCTGAATCACCCTTGGCTCCAACTCCATAATCCCTGTATTGACTGGTCTCTGGGAGAGATCCTACGGTAGAGTGAGTCCTGCGAGGGATCATGTATCTCCTACCGAGTCCGGATAGGATATATATCAGTCGAGAAAATTCCTACGCAATATGCAGGATATGTTGACGTCTTCTCCAAGCAAGCAGCGGAGATACTGCCTCTGCACAGGTCCTATGATTGTGCTATCGAGCTCACACTTCCCTCTCTTGACCCGAATCTGCTGCCATAGACACTTATATTAAAGAAAATCTTGAGAGAGGATTCATCCATCCCTCTAAGTCACCTGTTGGGGCAGGTTTCTTTTTTGTCGGCAAGAAAGACGGCTCTCTCAGACCATGTATTGATTACCGAGCACTTAACCCAATTACTGTCAAAAACACTTACCCACTGCCTTTAATCTCAGATCTGTTCAATCAAGTTAAAGGAGCAGTCATCTACTCCAAAATTGATCTTCGCAGGGCATATAACCTGGTACGGATCAGGGAGGGAGACAAATGGTTTTTAACACCCATTCAGGCCACTATGAATATCTGGTAATGCCTTTTGGATTATGCAATGCCCCAGCTGTGTTTCAAGATTTCATCAATGATGTTTTCAGAGACTTTTTGAGAAAATTTGCAGTGGTCTATCTTGATGACATATTTATCTTCTCTCCCTCCCTTAAGGAACGTCGGAAACATGGCAAGCTAGTTCTTTCCCGCCTCCAGAAATTCAGGTTGTATGCCAAATTGGAGAAATGCAAATTTGAAGTTTCCAAGGTAACCTTTTTGGGGTACATCATTTCCCCCTTGGGTTTCGCAATGGACCCAGAAAAGGTGAAGCTATGTGGGTTGTAAAACATATCATACATGCCACTTTAAACGCACCCTACAAGACCACCAAGAATCCATGATGTAGAATCATGTTGATTGGTAAATCTACCCATCTTTTGTCTCATTACGTTTCCTTACTTTTTGCTACTAGATCATTCCGTAGATTTTGACATGGTTGATTGCTTTAGGTTATTTTTTTATATAACCCTTTTCAAAAAGAATTTAATGTCCTACTGGTCCATCCAACACATAAATATACCACAAGCAACCTTGTAGCTTAGTGAATCCATCCCATTACTGCCCATCTCAATGACTTATCTTTATTAAGTATAATTTCAATAAAGTGGAATGTACAAGAGAAGTTTTAAGCAGAAGACATAGGGCGGGTTCACAGGCAAGATCTGACACATGAAAAATAATCAAATTAAACAGCCTTCAAACCACCCAGAACCTGGAGACAATTACTGAGATGAATAAAGGAGAATAGTGAACGGGGAATAGTTCTATTTTATTTATGACTATACAGCATATTAATGGTTAAATAGAAAAATGTGTACTCTGGTGAGCGGGCTTAGGAGTCAGCTGTGCTATCAACAGAAATTTCTGTGTCTCTTCCTTGTATTTTGGAATTAATGGACCGGTTCTAGACCTCAGCTGCTGCTAAAGTCAGAGCTTTGAGCGCAGTCCCTTGCATGCCAGGTGGGGGCCTTCACTTGTACACATGGGACTTAGGATCTGATGGCAGA
>WWET01000633.1:347485-363092 GCA_011038615.1 Limnodynastes dumerilii
AAATAGTTAATTTACAGATTAAAAAGAAAAAATAGAGCTGGCACTTTAGGACAAAATTGACCACATCAATTAACTAAAAATACATATACCGGTATATAAAAAATGACATTAATATAGAGACCAATGCTGCCAGGTACAGGGTTGAGAGATACCCCAAATAAATACAAAAAAAAATACCGGAATGCAATCTTAAATAATATATTAAGAAAACTGAATAGTAGCCAGTATTAATAATTAACCATTTCATTTCAGTACATTAAAAACATTTAAAAAAACACAACCTAATAGTCACCCAATTCTGGCACCATAAATACCATAAACCTAATCTTATAAAGACATTTTTGTTCAAACAGCTTAAATAGAAATATAAAATCTAATACAAATGTACACAAGCTCATATACAGTATAGCTCAAATTGATCGTATACTGATTTATAGAGCATTATATAGCATACCCTCCAACATGACCCATTCCATTAGGTACACAAAATTCTGCACCTGAGCTTTCAACTGTCACTCACCTGGTTTAAATGACTTAACTGATATTTAAAAAAGTATTTGTCTCTTCGACAAAGGTGGTTACCATAGTAACCAACAGCTGGAAACTGAGGAGCAGAGTATTTTGTACCTAATGGAATGAGTTGTGTTGGAGGGTATGATATAGCTCTTTATGTTCTCAGCATTCCACTTCAACTGAGGATATCAATACAATTCTTTCTCCTATAAGCCGTCAGTGTATCGATTTTAAAGCAATATAAGTGGTCAGTATGGTGTGGGTCCAGGTAACAATTTGTAGTTCAAATTGTAGTTCAGTAATCACAGTGGTATAACAGTTCCATAGATAATAGCACTATGTAGTGGCATTCAGAGAAATTAGCACTATATGCTCTTTGATGGTATATACAATGTTGTGTATACCATCAAAGAGCATATAGTGCTAAAATAATGGAAAACATTGCACTTGTGAGTTAATAAACAATTATAAGGAACATTTATAAAAAAAAAATTGTACAGGTTTAATTGTTTTTCTAAACGATTTCAATCGCAAACAAACAAAAAATGACCTGGCACTAAGGAGATTGTGAATTTGAAAGTTATTTCCCAATAACATTTATGTCATGTGATCAAACGTCATGCAATAATTGTTATAATTGGAAGGTGCACCATAGGAGAAAACAAACTGTAACAACAGAGTTTTTAACTCAATAGCTGCTTTAGAAAAACAATTAAACCTGTACAAATTTTTTTCATAAATGTTCCTTTGTTTATAATTGTTTATTAGCTCACAGGTGCAATGTCTTCCTTTATTTTGTATGATCATGATACTAGCTGCAATGCTTGGTGGTTTTTATCATCAAGGCCTGATGCTGCTGTGTTGTTGAGCTGCCATTATGTTACAGTATACAGGCCTAAATACTTCTCGCAAGCCGCCCAATTTATGAAGATGGAGCTACTACGAAACTTCTTGCCCCACCGCAGGCAGGTAAGCACCGTTCTCTATTTCCCAAACCCCAACCCTAAATCTTATCCTAACCTTCCCCTTCCATTACCCTAACTCTCCCTTCCCCACAGCCTAACCCTAAGTATCTCTTCCATGCAGCCTAACCTTAAGTCTCCCTTCTCTGCAGCCTAACCCTAAGTATCTCTTCCATGCAGCCTAACCTTAAGTCTTCCCTTCTAGGCTCCATCACCTCCCTGCAGCCTAACCCTAAGACTACACTAATTAAATACATTCCCTCCCCTGTCTGGTTGTCGGAAACCACCAGGTCCGGCGGTAGTTCTGCATCGGGATTTTTAGAATGAGCCGCATTCTAAAATACACACAGTTGACAATTAGCTGCCGGCAGTGTGTAAGTATAAAATGATGGTTTGCAGCGGTGCATGCAACCCCACTGGATCAACCTACCGAAACCTATTAGGCTATGCAACACTCTCAAGCCTTTCAAACCTCAAAACTCACTTCTTCCTCGTTAAGTACTGTAATATTCATGTGGTACCTTATAAATAAAGGTTATTAATAATAATAATATTAATAATATTATGTGGCAATGGAGAGCATTCTTGGTGAGGCTGAGATTGTGTAGTGTTTTACCCTGGGGTCTATATATCCTAGAAATGAATGCTAAGGATTTTCTTCGCTCTTAGGATGGCTCAGCATTTCTGACTGTGCCCACATAAAGCAGATATAAACCCCACAGGAATGTAGGTCTTGCAGTGGGACCAATTATTATTTCCTGCCATAAGCTTTGCTGTTTTGGGAAAAATGAACCTTTATCAGAGTGTGTGCAGGTTACTATCTGTATATATTATAAATATATATAATAAATATATATATATATATTATAAAGACAATAACAGACTGTCACTACTGCTGTAAATCACATGTCTGTGTTACAATTATTTCATTCAGATGCATTACAGCTTAAAGCTACTTGGAAATTACCCTTTGTCCTATCAGAGTGCAGTGCGCTCAATACTATCCCCTCCTTCAGTGGGAGTGGCGATGACATCAGCACTAGGCCATGTAACTGAGCATGAACGGCAAGTTCCCACCCTTTAGCTCTGTATATAAAGTGCTATCTGGGCAAAAAAAACACTCCTCTGCCTACAATTTCCTACTAGCAATGCTAATATATTATTCCTTGCAACTGCAATTAAATATATTATACATCAATTTATCCCTGTAATGCTTTTTATGGTGTTAGAAATTAATGAAGAGCTATCATCCACTAATCACATGGCTTCCTCTTCCACTCTTTGCAATGTCCCAGGACATCAAGCAAGTTCAAGAAGATGTCATAAATGGTCACTCCCCCAATCTATTTAGTTTTTTTTCTTTAAAAATAAACAATCAGTCTCTCAGTTGTGACCAATTGCAATAAAATTACTCCTGACCCTTATATATTTACATCAAAACCACTGATAAAGTTCAGAGATCTGTCAAGTAGATCCAGAGAAAGATTTGTGTTTAAATCTAAGCCAATCAGGATAGAGTTGGGGTGGAGCTTATGCTTTATAAAGGCACTGTTTTCCTGTGGGAAGGGTACTGAAGCAGGTGACCGACTGGAATGAGAGGTGAAATGTGCTTAGTAGATTTAGGGACAACCAGGTTGACTTTTATCCCTTTATTTTACTTTCTGACATAAATAAAATGAGTTTATTTGCAAGCACTCTTACTGGGAGCATGACTGTATATAATATATAAATATGCCTACATATGTTTTCTTCACCACCCCTGCTGACAGCAGATATAATACATGCATGAGCGTTATCACTGTTTAAACACTGTTGTTAAGCAACATGGAATAAAACAGTGAGATATGAAATATATGATGTAGAAAGGGAGACATATCTGTCAGATAACATGGCAACTCAATTAAAATCTATATTTACTTATATGTATATAAGATGATGTCTATAGGATGCAATAGATTTTGGGTGTTTTTCCACACAGCTTTAGTAATATACTATTTTCTTATGTCTGTAGTATCTACACTAACTTTATAACTATTTCAGATTTTTAGATTTGTTTAACCGTAGTAATGGTTACCTGCATTGAATGAAAAAGAATATCTAATCTAAAAGTAAAACTGAAAACGTAAAACGTAAAAAAACGTAAAAAGAATCAATTTACAAATAAAAAATATATATAGAAAAACTTTTAATACAAAAAACAGTGGTAACAAAAAAAAAAAACAAGTTGCATGCTGGGATTGCAGCCCACAGTAGACACACATACATTAATCTTCAGTAGTCCAATATAAAAGCTCCTATTGTTGCCATGGCTTACAGCTTCCTACACTAGGGTGATGAATATGGGCAATTAGTTCAATCAGATTCTGATGGCTTTACTACAATGCGCATATAATTGTGTGGGAATTCGTAGCAATTTATTCATACATAAGAACAGTGACACAAATTAGCCCGTTTCCTGCTATCAGGGAATTTCTGTGCTTCTGGGTGTGAAGGTGGACACAGTGTAAATCTAGGTATATCTGCATGGTGCATCCCAACACTGGTGGATAAATAAGAATCATTTCCTTAGGGATCCAGTGACACAAAATTAGAAATCAGGATATAGCCCTATATCTTTACAATCTTACATGTTAAAAGAGATCATTTAACCAAATTTTCAATCCTTAAATATTATTTTGTTAAAGAATTCATTAGGTGAACGGATAATCTAAATATTAGATAATTATGGATCAGAGGCCCCTTGATGCTTAAACCGAGACAGCCCCAGCAACTATCCTGCGGATATGGGTGTATGATTTTCTTATTGTCACGCTGCTGTGATGAGAAACATTTCGAGGGAGCACACATTCCTCTGTCAGTTTTTCAGTCTCGACGTTCCAGCACAGGACAGTAGCAATGACCTCGTTCCTCTCATCTCTCCCACCCGTGATGAATATTTTATTGCAACATGCAGCAATTCCACAGCTCGCTCTTTCATGGCTAAACTTGGTCACCAGGCACCAAGAGTCTTCCAAAGGGCTGTAGGAATACATGGCTTTCATTGCTCCACCTGCAGATAAATAACAATGATATTAACAACCTGCTGGATAACTCATGCAGTATCTGGTGGAAACGTATGACGCCTGGATATTTCTGGTGGCTTCAAAAACCGCCACCAAGTGAGCAAGTGTTTTACCTAGATGTCTGGAGGCTCCAAATTCATGTAGCGTTTTTATTATATTAATGGAATGGAAAGGAAGGAAGGAAGAAAGAGAAAGAAAGAAAGAAATGTACAGTGTCCCACAATGACAAACAATTAATATTGCCACCTTAATAACAGAGTTAGGAAAAGAGGTGGAAGCTGGGTAAAACCATGTTTAATTGTAGGGGCGTTAAGGGATTTATTTTATCCTTTAAATCAGGGGCGTTTTAAGAAGTGAGGGGTCAGTGTGCAGGATTTGCACATGGGTCCCCCTCTTACCTGAAAGAGGACAGT
Source organism: Limnodynastes dumerilii (assembly GCA_011038615.1). Lineage (NCBI taxonomy): Eukaryota > Metazoa > Chordata > Amphibia > Anura > Limnodynastidae > Limnodynastes > Limnodynastes dumerilii. The sequence continues at coordinate 352,436 of WWET01000633.1, forward strand.
CCAGATTCGGGGGCCATAAAGGAGGCGGGGCTTAACGGCGCTGTAAGCCAGCCCACTTTTCGCCCCGCGAATCGGGACAGTCCCACCGCAGGGGAAGGGGGACTAATTTGGCATCTATTTCTTCACTCTGGAAGATATTAGAGGGAAAAAATAGATGCCACAGGGCCCCCTGTTCTGAGGGGCCCATGTGCACTGCACACCCTGCACCCATTATAGATACGCCTATGCTTTGAATGCAGGAAGAATACTTTGCTTTTAATATCGCACACAGATACTAACCAGCTTTATTTTCAAACTGTTATTTATGTTAATTAAGCTGTGTAAACACTTGTTTAATCCACTTCAGAGCCAACAACTAACCAGACTGTTTACATAAGCCTACAGAAAACTAAGGACTGGATCCAGAGTTCATAACGTTAGGACACTTATGCATACAAGGTGCGAAAGTGGCCTGATTTGACTGGAGGGCACATGTGACCTCCAGATGTTACACTAGTGTTACATTAGTAACATTAGCACACCTTGCATCATATGGAACTTAGTTCTGCACGATGCCATTTCCAAAGAAATGAGCTGTACTTCCCCTACGCACGCTAAAGAGGGCAGAGGGAAGCATGGTAATTGTACAGTGTGGGAGGGGTATTGCATAATCATACTGATCAGCGGTCGTATGGACCACTAATCCGCATGCTTTACTTTAGACAGGCTTATGGCAACAAAAGTTATATAAAGGATCCCAAAGACAGTAAAGAAGGTTAAGTTTACTTTTCTGCATTTCAGAACTCAATCATTCTTTATATATGTTTAATTCAGTCCTATAATAAATACTTACTATTAAATGACTTATGCTTTGTGACATTCAGCCATTCATGCAGAAATCACATTATGTACGCCTATCTTGATAAAAGGCTTTAGTTTGATTAAAAATATAATATTTTGTTTTATAAACATTTCCTTTTATAATTCATAATACTTATTAATCTCATGTTTCCACCATTCTAGTATGTTTGTTTCCTTACTGTCCAGAGGAAGAGGTACCCTAAAGCTGTCACCTTGTTATATTAAGAAGTATAATTTTAACATGTATTTTTGTGACCATGTGAAAATACTTACCCACAACATAGATCTTATCATGGTAGGTCACAGCATTAATACATTTTGCTTCAACTGGCATCGGTGACTGCAAATTCCACTTGTTGGTAATTGGGTCATAGCACTGTGTTTTATCTGTAGCTAGTTTCCCATTGGGTCCACCCCCAATAACATAAAGCTTCTTTTTGTGACTTGCTGCAGCAAATGAGCTCACACTGATCATTAATGGAGCTACCTGCACAAACACAAGTGGACAGTAATTACACACCCTGGTAAAGAGTAAAAACATTGCAGTCAATGGCACGCTCATTGCCTATTGCTATCAGAATCTATCTACTTACATATCACACTTTTCTGTGCATGGTAAGTACAACCATGATCAAAAATGTTTAATAATATACATATAAATTTGAAGCAGTCATACACAGTCATGGTGTGGACCTTATTCACAAATAAGAATGTCTGCATACACTATGGGCCTGATCCAAACCTACACCAATGTACTGTGTGCACTAACGCACAGCGTATTGGCATGCATTCCCTCAGACACTCCCCCTGTGGCCGGCGTAATTACACACTGTTACACCGGCTGAAAGCTACCCTAACTTCAACCGGCGTAACATTTTTAGCTATGCCACACAGTCCATGTATATATTTGGATTTTTTTTTAGCTATGCCACACAGTCCATGTATATATTTGGATTTTTTTTTAGCTATGCCACACAGTCCATGTATATATTTGGATTTTTTTTTAGCTATGCCACACAGTCCATGTATATATTTGGATTTTTTTTTAGCTATGCCACACAGTCCATGTATATATTTGGATTTTTTTTTAGCTATGCCACACAGTCCATGTATATATTTGGATTTTTTTTTAGCTATGCCACACAGTCCATGTATATATTTGGATTTTTTTTTAGCTATGCCACACAGTCCATGTATATATTTGGATTTTTTTTTAGCTATGCCACACAGTCCATGTATATATTTGGATTTTTTTTTAGCTATGCCACACAGTCCATGTATATATTTGGATTTTTTTTTAGCTATGCCACACAGTCCATGTATATATTTGGATTTTTTTTTAGCTATGCCACACAGTCCATGTATATATTTGGATTTTTTTTTAGCTATGCCACACAGTCCATGTATATATTTGGATTTTTTTTTAGCTATGCCACACAGTCCATGTATATATTTGGATTTTTTTTTAGCTATGCCACACAGTCCATGTATATATTTGGATTTTTTTTTAGCTATGCCACACAGTCCATGTATATATTTGGATTTTTTTTTAGCTATGCCACACAGTCCATGTATATATTTGGATTTTTTTTTAGCTATGCCACACAGTCCATGTATATATTTGGATTTTTTTTTAGCTATGCCACACAGTCCATGTATATATTTGGATTTTTTTTTAGCTATGCCACACAGTCCATGTATATATTTGGATTTTTTTTTAGCTATGCCACACAGTCCATGTATATATTTGGATTTTTTTTTAGCTATGCCACACAGTCCATGTATATATTTGGATTTTTTTTTAGCTATGCCACACAGTCCATGTATATATTTGGATTTTTTTTTAGCTATGCCACACAGTCCATGTATATATTTGGATTTTTTTTTAGCTATGCCACACAGTCCATGTATATATTTGGATTTTTTTTTAGCTATGCCACACAGTCCATGTATATATTTGGATTTTTTTTTAGCTATGCCACACAGTCCATGTATATATTTGGATTTTTTTTTAGCTATGCCACACAGTCCATGTATATATTTGGATTTTTTTTTAGCTATGCCACACAGTCCATGTATATATTTGGATTTTTTTTTAGCTATGCCACACAGTCCATGTATATATTTGGATTTTTTTTTAGCTATGCCACACAGTCCATGTATATATTTGGATTTTTTTTTAGCTATGCCACACAGTCCATGTATATATTTGGATTTTTTTTTAGCTATGCCACACAGTCCATGTATATATTTGGATTTTTTTTTAGCTATGCCACACAGTCCATGTATATATTTGGATTTTTTTTTAGCTATGCCACACAGTCCATGTATATATTTGGATTTTTTTTTAGCTATGCCACACAGTCCATGTATATATTTGGATTTTTTTTTAGCTATGCCACACAGTCCATGTATATATTTGGATTTTTTTTTAGCTATGCCACACAGTCCATGTATATATTTGGATTTTTTTTTAGCTATGCCACACAGTCCATGTATATATTTGGATTTTTTTTTAGCTATGCCACACAGTCCATGTATATATTTGGATTTTTTTTTAGCTATGCCACACAGTCCATGTATATATTTGGATTTTTTTTTAGCTATGCCACACAGTCCATGTATATATTTGGATTTTTTTTTAGCTATGCCACACAGTCCATGTATATATTTGGATTTTTTTTTAGCTATGCCACACAGTCCATGTATATATTTGGATTTTTTTTTAGCTATGCCACACAGTCCATGTATATATTTGGATTTTTTTTTAGCTATGCCACACAGTCCATGTATATATTTGGATTTTTTTTTAGCTATGCCACACAGTCCATGTATATATTTGGATTTTTTTTTAGCTATGCCACACAGTCCATGTATATATTTGGATTTTTTTTTAGCTATGCCACACAGTCCATGTATATATTTGGATTTTTTTTTAGCTATGCCACACAGTCCATGTATATATTTGGATTTTTTTTTAGCTATGCCACACAGTCCATGTATATATTTGGATTTTTTTTTAGCTATGCCACACAGTCCATGTATATATTTGGATTTTTTTTTAGCTATGCCACACAGTCCATGTATATATTTGGATTTTTTTTTAGCTATGCCACACAGTCCATGTATATATTTGGATTTTTTTTTAGCTATGCCACACAGTCCATGTATATATTTGGATTTTTTTTTAGCTATGCCACACAGTCCATGTATATATTTGGATTTTTTTTTAGCTATGCCACACAGTCCATGTATATATTTGGATTTTTTTTTAGCTATGCCACACAGTCCATGTATATATTTGGATTTTTTTTTAGCTATGCCACACAGTCCATGTATATATTTGGATTTTTTTTTAGCTATGCCACACAGTCCATGTATATATTTGGATTTTTTTTTAGCTATGCCACACAGTCCATGTATATATTTGGATTTTTTTTTAGCTATGCCACACAGTCCATGTATATATTTGGATTTTTTTTTAGCTATGCCACACAGTCCATGTATATATTTGGATTTTTTTTTAGCTATGCCACACAGTCCATGTATATATTTGGATTTTTTTTTAGCTATGCCACACAGTCCATGTATATATTTGGATTTTTTTTTAGCTATGCCACACAGTCCATGTATATATTTGGATTTTTTTTTAGCTATGCCACACAGTCCATGTATATATTTGGATTTTTTTTTAGCTATGCCACACAGTCCATGTATATATTTGGATTTTTTTTTAGCTATGCCACACAGTCCATGTATATATTTGGATTTTTTTTTAGCTATGCCACACAGTCCATGTATATATTTGGATTTTTTTTTAGCTATGCCACACAGTATATGTATATATTTGGATTTTTTTTTAGCTATGCCACACAGTCCATGTATATATTTGGATTTTTTTTTTAGCTATGCCACACAGTCCATGTATATATTTGGATTTTTTTTTTAGCTATGTCACACAGTCCATGTATATATTTGAATTATTTTATTCCTTTTGATTTGAAATATCCTATCGTCTTCTGTGGCATGTTAATGCACCAACTATTTAAAAAATCATGCTGACAGATCTGTGGTACATGTTACTCCCAGGAGCAGGAAAGAGGGGTCCTATCAGTTTTATTTTTTGGAGAAGTGAGTTCCTATGTTATAAAACAAATGAAAGTAGTACAAAGAATTTTAAATTTAAACATTTTGTACATCATATTAAGAAAATATCGGCACATTTATAGGCTCTGCCTGATGTAAATGTTAATGGATCAATTGCATCACAGTGACACAATTCATTATTAGAGTTTGTTTGCCGTAACCCAGCAGTAATAGCTATGCATAACCCTTCAGATGACCGTAATTCTGTATGCTCAAACCTCTCATGCATGAAAAGCAAACAGAACCAATGATAATCATAGGGTTATAAAAGCAGTATATCTGTGCATATGACTGCACGCAGCTTGCACAGGTTCTTCTACTTCAGGACACTCTCTATTTGGTTCCTCTCACAGAAATACTCAGAACATCAGCCTGAATTTCAATCAATCCATATTCTACTTTATGTATGTACAGTATTCATACAAGCCAACAGCGCAGTATGACTGGACACCTCCCATACCATGTGTTTCCTATGAACATGGCATTAGGTTGTTTAACAAGATTTACAGTAATGTGATCATGAGGCTCTAGATACTGTAAACACATTCTATTCAGCATTATAATAATACATTACAAAGTAAGGCTGTATTCATAACTGACTCTCCTTTCCCAGTAGCAATAACATTTACAACAATAGCATTGGACCGCATTCACAGATCAGAATGAGTTAGGTGCGGCCGTATCCACACCTAACTCACCCATCTTGCCCTGCAACCCACTCCGTTTTTAGGATTTTTATGGCACTTAAAAGTACCATAGGGCTTCCCTCAGTAACCGTGCGCATTTTCCTTCATAAGAAGGAAACTACAAACGGTGATCCCTTCCCCACACCCTCCCTGGCTCATTTAAATCCCTCCCCCACCAACTGTTAAAAAAGGGTTGAGGCTACCATGGCACGCATCTTCCTTCTTACATAACTAGATGCAGTCTTTAAAGACCAAAATGGCACGTAGATTGTATAAATGACCTACTATGCATACGTAAATGACCTACTATGCATATATAAATGACCATTGTCAGTGCCCGCTTAGAAACTCTGCTTTCTGAAGTTGGGACATCCGAAAGTTTCTTTTCAGATGTCCCTATTTCGAATAATGCAGAGTTTCTATTTATTTTTATTTTTTTTAGAATGGGTGATGAATGGGTGAGTTTGCCGTTCAGCATACTTCACCCATTCACTTTCGCAATTATCGATATCTCTCCGCCACACCTCCGCCGCTGGTATCGCCATACCAAGGGACAGGTGAGTAAACGGTGTGTGTGCGGAGTAGAGAGGGTTAGGGTCAGGCTGTAGGGGAAGGAGGCTTAGGGTCAGGCTGCGGGAGATGGAGGTTTAGAGTCAGGCTGCAGGGGAGGGAGGGTTAGGGTCAGACTGCAAATAAGGGAGGGTTATGGTCAGGCTGCCAGGAAAGGAGGGTTAGGGTAGTGAGAGGGGAGGGTTAGGGTAAGAATTAGGGAAAAGAGTGTGGGACTATTTTAACTCACTTTTCGGAGCACAGAGCTTTCAGTGCTCCGTGGATCAATTACTATGCCACATCGAGGAAACGGCTGTTTCGAAAATCAGACGTTCGGACCAGAGCCCCACACCCGTAACTGAGCTACTATGCATGCGTAAGTGACCTACTATGTATGTGTAATAGGTCATTTCTTTTAAGACCGCACTTAAGAAGCTGGAGCTTCATGAGTGTGAATCTGGTCCATTGTTACAAAGTGTATCTATAAAGTTTTAGTGTATTTATCAACTAGTCAATAAAGTGTTTTTGGGAGACATCCAAATATTAAAACCAAACACAGTTGTTTTCTGATTTTCTTTTCAGAATTACTCAAATCTTCCTCATATTGTAAAGTTGAATATTAATTAAATGATTACATTCATAAATCACTGTGCTTTTAGGTGACTACTTTTCCTTATTATTTAACATTCTTTGGAGGTTTTCTTTTAGTTTAATTATTGCTTTTTCAAAACACAACAATAATGTAAAATAAATAAATAAATAAATAATGACTATTTAGTTCCGGCATGGATCAATGTATACTGTATGTCTGTGAAAGGGGCTATGTGAGTAGAAGTCAACTCACTTACTTTACCACACACAGACCAGCTTACACATTAGAGGACCATAAAATGTGCATGTCAGGCAGGGAGTACATGGAAATTTCAAATCAAGGATCAATGTAAAAACCATCCAATCAGACACTGGGTTATTGGACTGTCTTGACCTTTGGACCTATAGAATAAGGAGCTGATTCAGAGTGTGTACGTGAGACCAATTTGCGCAAACTAATTTAAATATGGCCTATTCAAGTTTGCGCATTTTCGCATAAAAATTGCCAGTGTGAATCGCATGCATCTGGAATACAGCTACGCATTGCCGGAGGCGCATCCATGCTACCGTCTAAATGATCAATTGAGTGGAATGTGCACGCATGAGTCGTAAGGACACATTGCCGTTCGCCCATATTTAATTCAAAGAAAGGTGGATGCGGAAATGCACAAAGGTGTATTTTTTTTTTATTTAAAAGAAATACTTTAAAAAAAATTAATGTGGTTTGAAATTGTAAAAAATTAATATACAAATTGTAAATAATTTAATAGTTGTATGTGCTATGAAATGTACATGTGTAAATGTTAGAAACACTAACTTATTTGTAATATTGGACCGGATTCAGATTTAAGAAGATCCGTACGTTAATACAAAATAAGTAAGTTTTGCAAAATGAATACATTTCGGAACACTTGTGAAAGTAACCTTATAATTAGCGTGCGTATATGTGACGGAAGTTAAACGTTCGCAAATACAACCGCACGTCTACTGCATTACCACGCCTTTTTTTTGCTATTTACATTCCGATTGACGCCTACTTATTAATAATCCGTCCAATCTTTTATGTTCGTACGCATTTTTTGACGTACGGAAATTACGCATCATTCCAATTACGCTTCGTATCTCCATGGTCTGCACATGCGCCCTGAATAGAAATCACTCCACTTACGCATTTTGCGTGCGTAAATTACGAGACGTTCTTAATTCTGAATACAGTCCAGTGACAGTAACACAGACTCATATATATGAAACATGTTCAGGGGCATAGGAAAGAAATTCACATGGCTGGGGCAAAAGGCCAAGGACTACTATAGGGCCTGAAGCCCTTTTTCATGATCCTGCTCTTGATGCCATGACAATGCGATTCTGAAGCAACCGTTGTCTACCCTACGATCTGGCGACAATAAGACTGCTGCGCTTTAAACTGTCTGCAGGCTGCAATCATTTGCTCTCTCTGTTCCATTGTTGTACCAAAAAGTGCAATTTATCTGTCCAACAATCCACTAATAGACCTAACAGTATTTGACTATACATGCTAAATGCTCAATATCAAGGGCAAGGAGGGCACGTGAGAGGGCAACCCTTATATGTGTCACGTCCAAAGGCAAATGGGGTAGTAGTATGCCGTTCACACAAACCTGTGAGCCGGGGAGGAACACACAAGATGCACCCACTGGATGCCCAAAGCCAAAGTACATCAGCACCCTCCACAGGTAGCCCCATTCTTTTTTATGCAATTCTCACTTTTTTAATGGTTCTATTTACAGTTTATCATTTTAAGTGTATCTATCATTGTGTCCTTGAAGCAGTTAATGTATGTTCTCTATTTTGGAATTCAAATGATTATAAGATAACAGTTATAGTACCTCAATGATTATTTCAGTACTATGAGGTATGAACAGTAATAGGGATAAATGCAACCTGCAACTGATTCATCCTGTGCTGTATTACTGCACATTCTGATCCTTAATCCTGCCTGCTATTTATGTAGAGGCACTGGGCCTGATCCAGACCTACGCATGAGAGCGGAGCGTATTACCGCTGCAGCGTAAAAACTTTCACTCCCACGACACTCCCCTTACCTTCCTTTCATTACGTCGCCGAACCCGACCCTAACTTCTCCCTGTGTTCGTACGTATTTTCGTAGTGACGCGCTGTTCGTAGCGGCCTAAGCACGCCCATACTGTACAATTTAAATGGCTCCCCCCACCTACATTCCTTAACTCCAGCGTCCGTACTAACTTCATACTATAAACACACCCCGTCGTTGGAAAAAACGCAAACAATACGGACGCCAAAATCGCCGCTACGAAAAGGTCTTTTGTACGACCGGAAGTTGTCACTATGCACATGCGCAGTGCGTTTTTTCTGCCGTTTTTACGCTTACGATCAGCGTTAGCTCGCATGCGAGCGTAGGTCTGGATCAGGCCCACTGGCACTAGGGGTCAGATCCAGAACTACGTACACTAGCCGCTGTCGTAAAATCGACAATCAGTATTTACTACGCATGCGTGTGGCAGATGTTACGACGCGTAACTCAGGACGGACGTAACAGTGTCGTAACTACGTACGAAGGGGTGAACCCAAAATACGGTAGCCATATTTACGTTCCAACTACGCTTTGGAGGCGGATGTAGGCATTTAAATCGTACAGCATGGGCTGGGTTTGGCAGTTACGTCCGGCAGGACAATATGTACGTGCGCGGTTACACTTGGAAAAGTTTTGAGGTAAGGTTTGGTAGACGTAAAACAGGAAAAGTACGTCCGTCAGATGGGAGTGCCTGGGGGAGTGCATAGTACTTACGATAGCGTTAATACGCTACGCAAAAAAATGTAACATGAACATAGGCCTGGATCTAGCCCTAGGTAACATGATTTGGGACTAGCAACACAGGATGCAACATTGCATATTCTATTACAACATTATGGCCAAAACGAAATTCTTTGACCTGTATGTGTTAACTTGCTGGTTGCCTGTAAACTCTTCTAGGCCTCTGTAGTCACATTTTTCTTTGCATTGCAAGTTTTTCATTATCGTTTTGTTTACTATCTTCTACATAACTTGAAACATAAACCCACTTGGAGTATAAGAAATCACATTTTGTAATATAAATAAAACAGAAAATACATACATCTGCCCAGCAATTGTGGAAAGGGTCATAAGCTTCCACAGTGTGTATTCTTTGGTTTCCATCAAAGCCACCAATTGCATACACTTTCCCACACAGAGCTGCCATCTTGTGTCTCCATCTTCCAACATTTAAATATTCAATTTGCATCCACTTGTTGATGGAGGAGTTGTATTTCCATGCTTCATTTTTTGTTTCTTTACCACCTGTATTTAAAACATATACCTTGTTATTAAGGTTCTTGTCCTATTAAAGAAAAACAGTAATTGATAATATTCATTGATAATAGTAGCTTACAAGTGATTGAACTTAAGAGCGCAACTATGTGCACTCATGTTGAAAATGTTGGATAAAGGTGAACTCTACGGCCATATCTGTGCTACAGTATCTTACTCAAGTGGTGCCAATACAGCCTTTGGGTTCAACATTGTGCCAGTGCCAGCAGACCACCTTGTTCATTTAATTTCACAAATCTAAATGGATTGTATAAGGGCATCCTTAAATATTAGTATGGGACTTAGTTTTCTGCATTCATTTTATGTAAACACCTACCAAACAAGTGTGTGTGTATGTGTGTGTGTGTGTGTAAGTAAGTGTGTGTGTGTGTGTGTGTATGTGAGTGTATCTATGTGTGTGTATGTGAGTGTGTGTATGTGTGTGTATATGTGTGTGTGTATGTGTGTGTGTGTGTGTGTATATGTGTGTGTATGTGTGTGT
>WWET01000633.1:363248-388544 GCA_011038615.1 Limnodynastes dumerilii
TATGTGAGTATGTGTATGTGAGTGTGTGTATGTGTGTGTGTGTGTGTATGTGTGTGTGTGTGTGTGTGTGTGTGTGTATGTGAGTGTATCTATGTGTGTGTATGTGAGTGTGTGTGTGTGTGTATGTGAGTGTGTGTATGTGAGTATGTGTATGTGTGTGTGTGTGTATGTGTGTGTGTATGTTTATGTGAGTATGTGTATGTGTGTGTGTGTATGTGAGTTTGTGTTTGTGAGTGCATGTATGTTTATGTGTGTATGTGAGTACGTGTGTGTGTGTATGTATGTGAGTACATGTATGTGAGTGTGTGTATGTGAGTGCATGTATGTGTGTGTATGTAAGTGCGTGTATGTGTATGTGTGTGTGTATGTATCCATCTGCGGACATCATTAATACACATTTAAAATGCTACTTGCCTGATATATAAACCTCATTTTTAAAGGTTATACATGCAAACTCAACCCATTTTTTATGTTCACTTTCATTTTCTTGGTCACACACAGGCAATTTTGCAACTTCTAAGCGGCTTCTTCTTAGAGGATCAAGACACGTGACCTCAGTTACAAACTTTTCATCTTTAGTACATCCTCCAATTATCATGAACACCTCTGACTGGAATTCATGAATGCGTGGTTTTGTCCTCTCTGAAATGATCTATTGAAAAACAAATAAAAACAAACATCAGCTTTGAATGGTACACATTACTGATACAAATAGTCAATCAATAGTGTTTCTTGTCACAAAGGGCTAATCTAAGGGCTGGATTTAATTGCCTGCAAAGACGGGAAAAAAGCGTGAAATGTGCGCCTGTTCCCATCTATTACGGTAAGTATAAAATCACGTATTTTAATGCACACCTCAATCTGCATGTAAATTTGAGGATCTGTGATCACGGATCGCGGGCAATTGAATCAAGCCCTAAATGTTTATTTCAGATTTACAACCAGCTATCAAGCCGGCCCCATATCATGTAGCTGACACAAGGCTCCAATCACCGGGAACCACGTATCATAATGAGGGTTATCCCTCCACCCCCACAACCCTGTGCCAATCCTAAAAACATAGTCAGATTGCCATTACCATACACTACACCATATTGTACAGTGTGTGGCCAGCTTAAGAGCAAAAATACTTAGAATAGAACTTAACACAAGAAATATATGACAGGCCGCCATATGAGAGACATTAAGGTATCTTTGAAATATGTCCATTTATAATGTTAGGTGCACACAAGTTCCATGACAGCAGCCTATTCTTATTCATCCATTTAAGCAAATATTTTTCCTTTGTGGTAAATCACAATTCACTCATCATTTGAATGACGTGCACAAATTTGGTCCATGATTGCAGTATAATATATTTCCTTTTTTAGACTCATCGCTTTTTGCACTATTAAGTCATGCTGATGTTATGTTGCCAATTGTATCAAAGTCTTGTGGCTATTGTAGAACCATGCTAATAAGATTACATTTATCAAATTGCTATGAACTTGATTTATTTGTTTATTTGAATGAAGCATATGAACTTTTATAATTGTGTAATCTAGCATTAAAAATAGTTCAGACCTATGTGTAAAAAGTTTTTCCAGACTTATATGCAGGGTAGTATGATAGTGATTATGGACTGGATCCAGACTTAAATAAGTGCTTGAACATAGCTACTCCTGGGTTAAATCATGCTGATTGCAGGAGGAGTCAAGTTAATTGTATTCTTTGCATGCAGGGATATATCTTTGAATTGCTTACTGCACACAGATACTGACCAGCTTTACTAACAAACTGTTATTTAGACTTGGGATAGGAAACATCACCTCTCAACTCTAATACTGTTTGCAACATATGAAATATGACTCCCCTGCAATCAACATGGTTTAGTCCAGGAGTAACTATTTTCTCTTAATTTCAAGCTCCTTCTTAAGTCTGGATCTAACCCTATATCACATGAATTTTTCACTAACTTCTCTCTCAAATATTTTTCTTCAATATATGTATATTTTGAATGCAAGGTATGCACCTACATTAAGTGTTACATCCTGGACTGCTGTATCCTGTTTGGCCTCTAGGGGCAGACCCGGACAAGTTATTCCTATTGTGGACATTTCTATTACCTGCCCCTAGAGGCTGCTGTTGTATACTCTCTCTAGACTAATCTTGTTATGTGCTCGTTATCCTACACCTGTGCTCTGGGTTTATCTATCCCATGATTCCAGAGCAAGGGGTGGGTCATTACTTATTGTTACCTGCTCTGCATGTTTGTTTGCTGATCTCAACCGTGGTCCTGTTATCTTGTTCTCTCTGTCTCTGTTTATCTTGGATCCCTGCATTATTCCAGCCATGCTGCTTACTTTGTGGACATTATATGGACTTTCTTTCATACTCTCTGTGCATTAACTACATCTGCATTTCACTCCTGTGGACTCATTTGAACTCTCTGCATTCCCAGTATCTTTGTGTTTACTATCTGGTATCTGTGCTTTATTCCTGAATTACCTGCATACCCCAATGTTACATATCCTGTATCATTTGTGTCTTTCAGCAAAAAACCTCATCAGTTACAAAGTTACTGTGCTGTGTGTGCATATAAAAGTGTGTGTTCTTATGGGAAAGTGTATGGTGAGGTGCTACAACAAATTTAGATGCACATTCAAAGAATAGATAATATTTTCACCTATCACCAGGCTGTTTCCTTCTTTTTTGTACCTATTGGTTAGGCAGGTACTCTGGTTGAAAGTCTTTTTATGTAGTGAGTAGGAAAATGCGCCTGATAGTGTGAGTCTATCTGATCACTTCTAAAGTTAAGTGATAAAGTTCTCTTCTTCATGGTTATAACAGAACGACGTATAAAGAAAAGGGGAAGGAAGGGGGAGGGGGGTGACAGAAAAAACAGGTCTCAGGTAGTAACTTTGGTCCGGATTCACAGTTACGTAGTTTTTGTCTTACGTACGTTGTTTTAAGAATTGAGCTACTACACATGCATAGTAGCTTATTTATGCTATCTACGTACCATTTCTGTACATAGATTACGCAATCTACATACAGAAATGGTACATAGACAGCGTAAATAAGCTACTACACATGCATAGTAGCTCAATTCTTAAAACAACGTATGTCAGATGAAAACTATGTAACTGGGAATCCAGACCTTTGTACTTAACACCCAAGTGATAAATACATTTTTTTGGAATAATTGAGATATATAAAGTGATATTAAAAAACTGACTTCCTGTTTTTAAGTGATATATTTAACCATAAACTTAAATGCATACCAGGTGTAAGTTATTCACAGGCCCATAGCAGTATCTTTGTTCATATTTCTCATGTCTTAGAAAAAAGCAACAAAATAGTCTCCTGTTCAATTCTTATCTACATCTCAGACTGGCTTCCTTATTCCTGAATCCTGCCTCTTGTACCGAGCCGCAGCACTTCCATTCTTGCCTCCATTCCTCATGGTTTTCTCCTAGTTCTCTATCTGCCCTTCGCATCAGCCAGTCCGGATACCAGTCTCCTGTTCCATCCTTATCTACATCCCAGACTGGCTTCCTCCACAACCCTAGGGCTGATGCCTGCTGTGGTTTGCAGCTAAGACCGTCCCCACTATCAGGGGCTCCAGTGAATACCATACCCTCCAACATGACCCATTCCATTAGGTACAAAATACTCTGCTCCTGAGCTTCCAACTGTCAGTTACTATGGTAACCACCTTTGTTGAAATGTTTTTTTAAACATTAGTTAGTTTATTAAATCCACGAGAGAGACCGTTGGAAGCTGTTGGAGGGTATGTAATACCAGACCACAGTTTAGACTCTGCTTCCAGGTGGTCAGTATAAATTGGCATCGGGGTCCTGGTTGTTTCCCTGTGATTCTGTGACAGACAATAATTACATATACAATACATTAATTAACAGACAGGGTACAAATTCATAAAAATATGGAATACAATACAAATACTGTCCACCAGGGACAAGGTAAGTGCGGCGTCTGCCGCATTTTGTGATAAATACAAGTATGATGCAAAAATAAACAAAACAGTACAAAAATAGCCGAACAATATGATGGAGAATAAAGATGCAGGATATGTGTAAGGAGAGAGACACAGTAGACAGAAAAGGTGGGAATTAATGAGGACAAGGTAGAGGGGTGGGAGACCAGAGAGAAGAATGTTGCAGTAGTCGAGACGGGAGATAACGTGAGAGTGAGAGAGTTAGTGGCGTCTGTGGTTAAGAAGGGTCTGATCAGGGGCTGGCTGGCAAACTTTAGCCTGGGGAGCAAGCCGGCAGCGGCCCATGATGGCTTTCCTTAGGGTTAACAATATTTCATTGGTGATTCGGTGTATAGGAGGCTGCGCCACCATCGTGTGTTTTACGGCTACCTCCCTAGTGGTCTAGTGAGGCCACCTAGTTCACATACACAGACTGAACTGATAGGGGACTATTGTGTTTGGGACCCATCACATAGTTAAAGGCTCAGGATAGTTGTAGCACTGTTTTCTGCAAATATACTATGGCATCAGCTGCACCCACAGACTGCTTCACCAGCATTTATTATACAATTATATCACGGTTATAATGACCCAGTAAGTATCCCATTGATATACGTACAACACAGACAACATACTAGTGACCACCATACAAAGATTACATATGCAATAAATGCGACATTTTAATTACTGCCACACAATACAGACTGCAGCCCGGATTCACATTCACTCTCACAGTACAGATTATGCAGGACTCCTACGGGAGCCCTGTAGGACCACATCTGTTCATGTGAATGATATTGCTTTAGATGTAAAGGCACATCATTCACGTGAACACTTGTAGGCTTGGGTGGTGGAGGAGATGGTGGAGTTACCGTTTGTAATGGATATAGTAGGGGTAGAGGGGATACGCTAAGGAGGGAAGACTATGATTTTAATTTTGTCCATGTTAAGCTTCAGAAAGTGCTGGGGTATTCATGAGGAGATGGCCGAGATGCAGTCTGACACTGTGGACAGGAGAGAGGAGGAGAGGTTGAGGGAGGAGAGATAGATTTGAGTGTCGTCGGCATAGAGGTGGTAGTGAAAGCTGATGAGGTCACCCAGAGAAGAGGCGTAGAGAGAGAAAAGAAAGGGACCAAGAACTGAGCCCTGGGGAGCACCAACGGTAAGAAGGGTGTTAGGGAACGAGAAGCTAGGGGTTAAGACAGAGAAGGAGCAGTCTGAGAGATAGGAGGAAAACCAGGAGTGGACTTTGCCAGAGAGGCTGAGAGAGTGTAAGGTGTATAGCAGGAGAGGGTGATCAACAGTGTTAAAGGCTGTAGATAGATCCAGGAGGATGAGAAGGGAGGAGGGGCCTTTAGATTTGGAGAGGAGATAGTTTGTGACCTTAGTCAGGACAGTTCCAGTGTTCTGGGGGGGGCGGAACCCAGGTAGCTGATAAGAAGGTTGTGAACAAGGAGGAGGCGAAGGGGAGAAGCAAGATGGGTCGGTAGCTGGAGGGTGAAGTGGGGTCGAGGTTGGGTTTTTTGAGGATGGGGAAGACAAGAGCATGTTTAAAGGGGGATTGGAAGGAGCCAGAGGAGAGGGATGAGTTGAAGAGGTGGACAAGATGGGAGCAAATGGAGAGAGGGAGAGATCGGAGAAGATTAGAGGGGATTGGACCAAATGGGCACGTTGACGGAGTAGATGACAAAAGAAGGGAGTGGACTTATCTGAGGTGGGGATGAAGGTAGCTATAGGTGGGTGGTTGTGGAGGGGATGGAGGGGGAGGAGAGGTGATGGTAGAGGAGATGGAGCTCCTGATGTAGTCAATCTTAGAAGTGAAGAAAAAAGAAGTGGCAAAGTCAGAGGCAGAAATGGAGGAGAGGAGGGGGGGGAGAGTTGAAAGTGGCAAAGAGGCGGCGGGGGTTAGACAATTGTTAGAGGATGAGGGACTTGAAGAAGAATTGCTTGGTGAGGGTGAGGGCAGAGCTAAAAGAGGAGAGGATGAATTTGAAGTGGAGAAAGTCTGCAAAGCAACGGGACTTTATCCAGAGACACTCTGTAGCGCGGGAGCATTTCTTTAGGAACCAAGTGAGCGGGGAGTGCCAGGATTGGGGTTTGGTGCGGTGAAGGGAAACAGAGGGGGGAGGGCAGGCAGTATCAAGGAGGCAGGAGAGGGCATTGTTGTAGAGAGAGGTGGCTAGGTAAAGGCAAGACATTGGGGAAATGGGTGTGAGGAGGGAATCAAGGGAAGAGGTGAAAGCCACAATGCCAGGGAGTTGAGGTTCTATCGGGTGAGAATACATTTAGGTGACGGGGAAGGAGAGGAGAAAAAAAAGAGAAAAAGGAGATAAGGTGATAATCAGAGAGGGGGAAGGGAGAGATGGAGATGTCAGACATGGAACATGAGTGGCCCAGTATACTAATGTATACTACCATAACAGTGGCAAGCTACTATAAGTGGGATGTGACAGAAGCGCTGTAGCGCTGTACCACAGTATCTGTGAGGTAATTTACAGGACTCATTTGCACCAGCTCAGATGCTGTTCTTTGAGTCTTTAGTAAGCAATGTTTCGTAGTTTGTCAGAACATGTTTTCGTCTTCTCATAATCAGTCATCCTTCTATTAGTTCTTTGCATCACTGACTTGGAACTTTGACTTTCTTACTAACTAAGTCTTCTCTTGCTAACAGCTGTCACTCGCTTCATTCTCTTGTAATTTTTCATAGCATAATATATTACTATTACTGAAATACACACATGAAAGAAGAGAAATATAGCTAGTATTTACCCTACCAAGAGACCAAAGACTGTAGGAACTCTAGGAAGTATGGGGTACACTATTGTTTTGTGACATGTGTTATCATAATTACTATAGTTCATATACATGGAAAATATGAGTATGAGTAATTGTAGCTGCTTTGTATAATTTTGATTTTTGCTTAATGTCAATAAACTGGTGCTTTCTCTAATGCTGTGTTCAGAGCTCCACCAGCATTCCCTGCTACCATGCTCTTTAATTCCATGTGCTCCCCCCCCACCCAAAAAATTTGTTAATTTGCAAAAAACTAAAGTTATGCTTCAGATTTGCACTTTTGGAATTGAGCATCACTGACTCACAGCCTAGGCAGCACCTCTTACAAAGAAAAAGTCTATGTTTCGCTTTTTAGAGAACAACATTGGACCCTGTATCAGCTTTTAAAGTTGGGCAATCACCAATGCTTTCCTTATAACGAAAGAAACTATGTTTATATTAGCCAGACTTTCATTCACAGCATCCATCTATCAATCTATCTGTCTATCTATTCATCTATCTATCTATCTATCTTTCTATCTAAAAAATCTATAAAAACCTGCAATTATTACCTCAATGAATGCACGCTAGCTAGATAGTAGTTAGACAGATAGCGTGTTTGTGTTTAGCAGGCCATCTGTTCTATATGGGTATATCTGTGGTCTTTAGAACTTCCCTGTTGCAGAGTCATATATTTCGGAAATTTTGGTGATGCATAGTACGGTTGGAAATAAACAACTCAGCAGATGTACAATAAGTCAGTTGCATGAAAGAGGAAGATCTGGGAGCCTAGACATTTAAACTTCATGTTTATGTCTGAATCGAGCACAAATGAGGAAGTGGTGACAACTGTAAAAATACACAGAAGACTTTATTGCACATGATACAGTAGTGCGACCAGCAGCTTTTGGTGGCTTTAATATGTAACATGATAATGTATAGCAAAAAGAAATTCAGATTCCTCTTTCTTCATATACTACCTGTATACTAAGATAATCAAGCATTAGAAACTCATATTAGCTGTTAAACAGCAGAATGTCCAGTCTGTAATCTTTCTGTAAATCATTTAACTTATCACTAGACATAGGATTATATGCATTTGCATGTTTGCATATGCAAATGCATAAAACGCAATTTTTATAGCGTTATTGCATATTTGAGTACTTTTTCATTGACAGTGCTTATTCCAGTAGTTAAATGTGTTAGGCGTGTTGTATTACGTGGGAACGGTGGTGGGCCGCAGCCAGTGACGTGCACCTCACACGCACTCGGCAAGCGCACTTAACCTGATCTGCTTGCTCGCACTAGGCGAAAGCGTTGGCCGGATGCGGTGCGCGTAGGGGGTTTGGGAGTACGGCACTCGTTGCTTCATGCAATTCAATTGTTTGTCATTCAATTGCTCGCTGTGTTAACCTACGAAAATCTTATTTTTGTTGAAATAATGCCGCCAGTGAAAAAAAAATACCAGACTTTAATGGAATCTTGGATAAAAAATTACCCAGGCCAATTTACGACTGATGGCACTGTGATTTTCTGCAAGGTTTGTGACAAGCGAATACCTTCATCAAAAAAAAACCAGATCCATCAACATGTCAGTACTGCTTCCCATATAGCTGCAATGTAATTGTATATTGTCACAAGAATTACAACTGATTATTAATATATATATTGTGTTAATTCTAATAATAAATAGTATTTTGCATATTTTGTGCATATTTCGCCCTTTTTTAGTGCATATTTGCATGCATATTTTGGCATTTTGATAGTGCATATAATCCGATGTCTACTTAACACCAAGGACCTGATCCTGAGCTCCATGCATTTTCCCCATGCACGCAGGTCTGTAAGCCTGCACATGAGAGGGGATTGAACTCTCCTGTCACTCCCCTCTCATTGTCATTGGGCCAGATCCTAAACTACGTACGCGAGTGATTTTACGCTAGCTGCTGATGTAAAATCGCCCATTAGTATTTACTGCGCATGTGTGCGGTAGATGTTACGCCACGTAACTCTGAACATACGTTCCAGCCTGGTATCAACAGCGTAACTACGAACGAAAGGGCATGACATCCATACGACACCCAAAATTACGCATCGGAGGCGGGGTGAGGCATTTAAATCGTACATATGGGTGTGCTTAGGCACTTACGTACATGTAGCCTGACATACGTCAGTAGTTACGCTGTGAAAAGTTAAGGTAGGGTTTGGCAAGTGTAAAACGCCCAAAATACGCACGAGCAAGGGGAGTGCCGGTTGACTGTCTCAGTTCATCCTCAAATGTTTATTCCATGCATTGACTTTTATTAAGACTTCCAGATAGATATTTTTTACTTGCTATTGTTGCATTGTTGCATTTCTATAAATTATCACTGTTAGCTGCCACAGTGACCAAACATCACTAATGAGCACTGGTAGCCTTAAAGATAAATATATAATTTTGGAATTCGTGTACTCAGTCACAAAGCAAAGACCCCTCTATGCTCAGTTACACCCATAAGCTGGTGCACAGTGTGGTACTGCCAAATATATGGGCTATTCCTTTAATGAGTGCATATGCACAAATCTCCGTGCTCTTTGGCAAGCTGACCCATTACCTGTGTCCTAATTGGCTGAGGGAGATATAATGTCATCAAATCATTTCCTGTTCTTCTGCAACCTCAGGGAATATGCATTTAATTAATCAGTTAATTTATTAATTCTTTTATTTCTACAAAATATTTAAATTAATTATGCACTTAAAAAAAAAAGTTTAATGGTGGAAATAGCAATATCTCTTCTTTCAGTTACATAAGTTAATGATCAGTCAGCTGAATCCAGCTGGACTCCTGCTTTAAAAGTCACAGAGAGGCCCATAGAGATACCTTTTCCCGAAAAGAAAGATCTCAGAGTAAACCAACAAACACCCATTCAGCCATAACAACAACTTAATTAAACACATATGGCTCTCAGATGTAAAAGCTGATACTTTCACAGTTAGGCAACAAGTCGGCACCTCTCTCCTTCCATCAAATATGAGTGAGATCATGCCCTGCATCTTGATAGGAGCATTGCTGCAATCTCAGAGCCCTTACCAGTTGTTTCATATTATTACAGGGTTGCCGACTTTTTAGAGTTTCCCTCCGGTAGAACCCAGAGGAAAGCCATGGATTTCTGCAAGGGGTGGGGCTTAATGACGTGATTTATGCAAATTGTGTCATTAAGCCCTACCCCCTGTCAATCACTCCTGTAATTTCCAGCGTTTCAGGGGATGGACAGGGCTTGATGACATCATCAAACCCCGCACATCCCTAGTAACGCTAGGAGCTTTGCTGGCTCCCCCTGCCCAAATTTAGGGAGTCTCCCTGATATTCCGGGAGAGTCGGCAACCCTATATTATTAACCTGTTTCATATTATCCCCACAATGTATAACATCTGAATAATGTGGTGATCTCTCTTCATCCACTCCCATTCGCTCCCTGTCCTCTAGCCTTGTGCTCTCTGGACCAGCCATATGTTCATTACTCCCCTCTTGTTGTTGGTCCAGATTCACAGTCTTTAGACCGCGCTTACGCAATCTACGTACAGAAATGGTACGTAGATAGCGAATATAAGCTACTACGCATGCGTAGTAGCTCAATTCTTAAAATAACGTACGTAAAATGAAACTACATAACTGTGAATCTGGACTTTTGTCTTTAAGAAACAATCCAGTGTGTTCTTTGGTTGTTTTATTGTTTTCTTGACACTTTCTCTAGTATAAAAAATCAATGCGTATATTATAAAAGTGCAAAAAAAAACTTGCATAAAAGAAAAGTAAAGGTTCGTATCCAGATACACGAACATGATACCTATGTGCAGAGGTCTGGAACTTCGCATAGAAAAGGGGAGTGAAATATCTATTCACTATGCCTATGCCGTTACGGGATTAAGGCTTGCAGAATGCATGCACTGACCTAATGTATGGATCTCATTGCACAATGATAGATGTTACTTGCAAGGGGACTTCTTAAGTTCCCCTGCGTTATTAAGTCTGCATACAGCCAAAGCGATCAAGAGATGGGGTATAAAACTACCTACAGTTGAATTAAAATATCCTTCCCCATCATGTAATAAATGACTGATAACATTCCCAATACAATGGACAAATATTTACATAAGACATAAGACTTTACTTTCAACGTGGAAATATACAGATGATTCAATATAGATTTACTAACCTCGTTTCCAGTCACATAATACATACGTGCCTCTTGCATTAAATGGAATACGTCAGGGCATTGCCTAATAAGTTCATTGGCTTCTACTTCTCCTACAAAATACCAGGGATCTAATAATGGTAGACGGACACATTCCAGCATTTTCGGAAGGAGAGAAATCCTTTCTGATTTTTTAAAATGCACCCAGTTTATAACGGTCTCAAAGACCTGGGCTTCTTCAGTTACATAGAGCTCATCATTCTTAAGAATGCTATATAAAATGTCAGATGGTATTTCAAGAAATTCCTCATGGTTCAAAACCTGACAAAAGTTTTGAATGATGTAGTTCTGAACTTGCAGCTTTAAAGAGTCCAGGCAGTGAGCATCAGCAAGCCTTAAAATCCCAACACAGTTCTCCGGATGAAGAGCTTCTGTGAGGAAACTGGAACATGCATCCACCATTCGCAGGAACTAGAAGAAAAACAGCAAGTTACCCCTGTATTTGTATGTAGGTATGTATGTATACACACAGTCTAATGCATGTAAAGCATCTGCTAATAGAAAATAAACTAAGGACTGGATACAAAGACCTGATTTTTCAGTGTTTGGGATCCGTAAGCGGTTTGGAAGTCAGTAGTTGATGCGAGGGCACGTCTATTTTGTACTACTATACTAGGGCACGTCTATTTTGTACTACTATACTGCCCACAATCCGAACATTCGGGAAAGAAGGTAAAATCGTAGATTAGGATCCAGCCCTTCTGTTAGCCATCTATCATGCTCTCTAATCTATCAGCGGCCGCGGGATTTCCATACAAACTAGTCAAAATCCTGTCCAGCTAGAAATGGCAGGAAAAAAGCAATGAACAATGGCCCATATTGCCCAGGTTGTGGGTTGTTAGTTTCTCTTAAGGAGAAGGGGGCAGCACATATATATTAAGTTTTTCCTTTTAGAATCTGAACAACCAAAGTGAATCAACCTAGTACCTAACTTCAGTCTCCATATTGATACAGAACTAGTTTAAAGAGCTATATGACAATAGTCTGTACCTATTATCAAATTTACTGAGTTTATTGCTGCATTTATATCGTTTTGTCGGTATAATATGGTTTTATATAGGCCATAGTTTCCCACTATCCCGGAATGTCCAGGCATTGCTCCCGGAATCCCAAGACAACAGACAAATCTCCCACATTTGGGCTTGGTGACATGATTTAAGGCAAACAACTTCCTCAAGTCCCACCCCTGCCTAATAATAATGTAATCCATAGTATTAAGGATGAGTGGGGATATTATTGTGTAATCAAGTTTTATCCTATCCTTAGTAACACTATGGATCGCAGCATTGATAGGGCGTGTGCAGGACTTTAGGCAGTAAATACGTCATCAAACTAAAGTTGAGGTGTTGGGCTTGGATTCAGCATCTGCATCTAGGAAAGAATGTGGAGTGCCTGCGTACGGGATGTTGGAGAACTAAATTTGTTCGTTAGCCTATGTATTTAAGCCTTAACTCTGGATCTGGCCCAATAATAATAATAATAATATGCATGCATTTTTATTTGCTACAACATATTCAAAAGAGCGTGTTAATAATAAGCTAATACTCGAGTAAGATTACTTAATCCTCGATCTTCACTCTTGAATAGATTTTCTTGGTTTCCTATACACACAGGACCTGATTCACACTTAAGAATTCTTATGATTTTAGGTGTGTATAGTTAATAACGGATGCACTGCGCATGTGTAGTAACTTTTATACGCTATTTGCGTTGGACTTAAGTTCGCAAATTCCGTACTTATACACTACGGGCCTGATCCAGACCTACGCTCGGGTGCGTTTTTACGATGGTCGTAAGCATAAAAATGGCCATTTGTACTTACTGCGCATGCTCGGGGCAGATGTTACGCTCCGAAATTCTGAGCGTAAGGGCCTTGAGCGTACCAGCTTGTAACACTGCTTGAGGGGTCGTGCCTGCCCGTAAATACGCACCGAGGGCGGCGTGAGGCATTTAAATTGTACAGTATGGGCGTGCTAAGCATCGTAACTACGCAATGACCCTACGGACGCCCGGAAAAGTTAGGGTAGGTTTTGCTGGGCGTAAGAAAACAAAACTAAGTACAACCAAGGGGAGTGCCGAGGGGAGTGCATCATAGGTACGCTGGCGTAAATACGCTACTCACATGAGCGTTTCATGAGCGTAGATCTGGATCAGGCCCCAAGACCTTAAAATGGCACCATCCCTTCTGAGTAAATTTCCCAAAAAGGCCTATGGCTCCCTCTTCCCCATGCACGTTACAAAAAACTAAAAAAAACTAAAGTTGTTTTATAATAAAGAGAGAGAAAAAAACAAATCTACTTTCTGTAACTTTGATCACATTCAACAGTCGAGTCTGTAGAGACAGTTTCGTCTTTGTAGATTTGTGTTTACTTGAGCCAGAAATTACTGCTGTTTGTCGTCAGATTGAGTATTGTTCGAGTTAAATTGATGGTTTCGACTATGCCCGCTCATTAGCAACATGAAAATACAATTTCCCTAATAAAAGTTTCCTTCTCAGCATGGCGACAGGCCCAGGTGCGGGTACTGTTTATGTAACTCGTTTCGTTCCATCCATCTTATCATCCACAAGCGCCGTAACCCTACAGAAGTTAAATGATGTGTGATAGAGCTGAAATTACTCTTAATTTCAAGCTCCTTCTTATATCAGAATTAGACCCTATGGGCCTGATCCAGACCTACGCTCGGGTGCGTTTTTACGATGGTCGTAAGCATAAAAATGGCCATTTGTACTTACTGCACATGCTCGGGGCAGATGTTACGCTCATGTTATGCTCCGAAATTCTGAGCGTAAGGGCCTTGAGCGTACCAGCTTCGTAACACCGCTTGAGGGGTCGTGCCTGCCCATAAATATGCACCGAGGGCGGCGTGAGGCATTTAAATTGTACAGTATGGGCGTGCTAAGCATCGTAACTACGCAATGAGCTTACGGACGCCCGCGGATACGATCAGATAAGTTAGGGTAGGTTTTGCTGGGCGTAAGAAAACAAAACTACGCTACGCACACAAGCGTTTCATGAGCGTAGCTCTGGATCAGGCCCTACAAACTTAAACTCTCTAGGTTCGTAGTATCATACGCAAAAATGGGCGTTCCATGCATAATGAACTCGGCAGATACGGTGGAGAGAGGCATTTAAATGACCAAATGAAGGTGCGGTTATGCAGTTAAGTTCCTAAGTAGACACCCTACACATTCAAATGCGAACCTACAGTTAAGGGAGTCCTATGGCACACGTAAGTCACATAAGA
Source organism: Limnodynastes dumerilii (assembly GCA_011038615.1). Classification (NCBI taxonomy): domain Eukaryota; kingdom Metazoa; phylum Chordata; class Amphibia; order Anura; family Limnodynastidae; genus Limnodynastes; species Limnodynastes dumerilii. The sequence goes on from WWET01000633.1 coordinate 377,479, forward strand.
ACCTGAAAACCGGTGGCGTGCTGAGGGAGTTTCCTTGCTATTAGTTGCGTATATTTAGGAACCTATCGTATTCTTAACTGTGAATCAGGTCCATAATGCATTTCCAGTATGCTGATAGCAAGGAGTAAGGACCTGATTCACACTTAAGAACGCGATAGGGCTCCCTTAAATGTAGGTTCGCATTTGAATGCGTAGGGCGTCTACTTAGGAACTTACCTGCATAACCGCGCCTTAATTTGGTCATTTAAATGTCTCTCTCCACCGTATCTGCCGAGTTCACTATGCATGGAACGCCCATTTTTGCGTATGATACTACGAACCTACAGATTTTAAGTTCGTAGTCTATAAGCATGGAATTTGCGAACGTAAGTCCAATGCAAATAGCGTATAAAGGTTACTACGCATGCGCAGTGCATCCGTTCTTAAATATACGCACTTAAAATCATAAGAATTCTTAAGTGTGAATCAGGTCCTTAGTGAGTACCATACTGCTATGCATATAGTACAAATCATCTCTATACCAATCACTGCATCATCAGGACCAAGACATGAGCAACTTACCCTAAAGCACTTGTCTGAGCAAATCCATCACAGCCAGGCTGACATTCATGTTTTGCTTTTAGAAATGTATTTATATGTATTTATAAATGCAGTGCAGTTAAAAAATAAATGTGAAAATACCATTGTAATGCTTTGAGAATTAGCTTGCTTTGTTCTCTCCAGTAATAGCTGTATTTTCTTTTGGGCTTTTCCCACCCTGTCCTTATCACATAACCAATATAGATAAGGAAGTGGTAAAGGGGTCCTTAGTTGTGTAAACATTAGCTGAGTACACAGTGATAGCAAACAAACGTGGATAGACACAGGAAGTGATGCAGTTAGTTAAGGATTAAAATAAGACTATTTGCTTGAATGGCTGCGATAAAATATGGCTGTGCAGAATGACTACGCAACAATATTTAATAACCCAGAAGTGGTTTAACAACTTAGCAATGATGCACAGAGTCCTGCTCTGTAGAATCATGTAGCTGTGAGCACACTAATGGTTTATGATCAGACAAGAGGAATTGTGCCTCCATCTCAACAAATGCATATTCATGTACAAATGTGTTTTAGCAAAGGACAGAATGCACACAGCCTCACATAGCATGAGGAACCCTACACATAAACAGTAGACAAAAGCACCAACATGGGATTGGACCAGAGTTTCCAGTATGGAATGTGGTCACATCAAATTAAGTACACTCTGGATTGGTAGAGCAGGATTTCAGCATGTGTCTAGAGATGCTTAGCAATTAGTCTGAGAAAAGTGATGCAACAGGCTACAGCAGTGTTTCCCAAAGTGTGTGTCACAGTGCCCTGAGGTGCGCTCACAGATGTGCTGCAAGTCCAGGACCATTCAGCACACAGGAGTCACAGGGAGAAAGGTGGTAGCACAGAATCTCTCCCTGCAGTTCCTTGTGTCTTGCTGGGTAATGACAGGAGAGAGGCTGTGTTCAGAGGTGTATCTACCTCCTGTCCAGGATGGCAACCGCCAGAGGCGCCAGCTAAAGGGGGAGCCGCCCGGCGATGCCATCCGTGGCTTAGGGGTAGATACACCTCTGGCCCCTGGTGTCTTAGGACCGTATTCAGACTTCCGTTTTCAAACGCGACCGCAAATATACGCACGCACGTAGCAAGGAACACCCACCAAAACCCGGTCACTCCCCTTGCTAATCTGTGCTCACGTAGACTTACACCACCATACACCACCTCTATCTTTCCGTGTGTAGTCCCGTGCGAATGTGTCCTCCGTACGTGCATATCATAAAAATTGTCCTCCATACGTGCATATCATGATAATCACGCCCACTTTCCTTCATTTAAATGCATCGCTCCGCCCATTTTCACTTAAAATCTCCCGCGCGTATATTTGTATTGCATATCCGGACATATGTACACACGTGCCTATCATACGTCCGTCCGTTAGGCACTTCCAAGCGAAAAGCGTACGTCAACTACGTACAAAAAGTTACTACGCATGCATGGTTGAAACGTATCTAAAAATACCCACGGGAGTCGCTGTGAAAATGGAAGTCTGAATCCTTAGTGTCAGAGCCGTAACTAGGGTAGTGCGAGCATGCCACCACCCAGACCGCGAGGAGAGGGTGAGCGCAGCTGACACTATCAGCAGATGAATCTCCTGCAGCTCTACAGAGAAATTTTCAGACCTTTTCCCAGTGCCTGACAGATTGACCAATCAGGGAGTAGCTGAGATCATTGTGCTACTCCCTCATTGGTTGCTGCAGCTATGCACCGCCCCCACTTCCTCCATCTCCTCCTTCCAGTCCACCTCAGCGTCTCCACAGCTCTGCTAAAAACTAAGTGTGTGTGTGTGTGTGTTTGTTACAAGGAGAGAGTGTGTGTGTGAGAGATATGCATAGTGTGTGTGATATTATGCATTGTGTGATATTATGCATACAATACATGATGTGTGTGATATTATGCATTGTGTGATATTATGCATGCATAGTGTGTGATATTATGCATACATGGTGTGTGATATTATGCATGCATGGTGTGTGTGTGTGTGTGTGTGTGCATACCCTCCAACATGACCCCCTCCATTCGGTACATAATACTCTGCTCCTGCTCTTCCTTCATGCATTGTGTTATGCATGCATAGTGTGTGATATTATGCATACATGGTGTGTGATATTATGCATGCATGGTGTGTGTGTGTGTGTGTGTGTGCATACCCTCCAACATGACCCCCTCCATTCCATTCATAATACTCTGCTCCGCTCCTTCCTTCCTAATCTGTGATTGAAGTCACCTGTGTTACACACCTTTCTATTCAAATAACGAGTATAACACAGGTGACTGCAATCAGATTAGGAAGAAAGAGCAGGAGCAGAGTATTTTGTACCGAATGGAGGGGGTCGTGTTGGAGGGTCTGGGAGGGCCTGCTAGTGCCCCTGGAGAGACAACCAGGGCCACCATCAGAATTCATAGGGCCCGGGACATCCTATGTGACATCATCGGTGATGTTACATGGACGGGGCCCCGCAGACCTGCGTTAGTATCTGGCCGATGTGCAGGGAAATTGTTGAGACATAAGAAATCAGAAATGGCTACAGCCTGGTAAATGAAGTGCAGGACAACAATGTACAATGTACAAATGAATTACCACTTAGAGGCAAGACTTTCTGCATGTATGTCAGTATTTTGAACAAGTGTCATTAAACTGACACAGACAGGGCTTGGGGTTCCCATCAGCGAGCACATAAGCAAATTGAGAGAAGGCCCAGTGCTGGACTTTTATCTATTGGTAAACTGTGTGTTAGGGAGGGCTACCCCCTTCATGCACTGCTATTGTGTGACTGTACACAGGTGCATAGAACTTTTGAGAGACTCATATAAACATATGTACAAATAACACAATGTAGTATACTAAACTAGACTTTAAACGTCACTGATAAAGCCATATTGGAGCCAATGAATCCACCACAGACTATTGTCTACCAAATATGATCAATAAACTAGTGAGGACAGGAAGGTGACACAGGCTACATAACATACATACACACACATAGAGAGTGATGAAAAGGGGAGGCACCAATGTAGTCTAATAACAAAAACTTCATTTCCATAATTCCGTCTTTTGCAGTCTGCCGGGGACACAGATACATCTGTTTGGAGTAATTTACGCCTGTTTTGCCAACAACAAGAAATGAGCCTTACTAATTTCCCATACAGAGGCTGTGCTTGGCTGAGTGACTAGATACCACCATGTAGAGGAGTCCTGCTAGGGGCTTATTAATAAGCCATAATCACAAACCGAGCAAAGCTGCAATATTTACAGCAGATATTCACAACATTTGTTGATGAAAATAGAGTCAGTGATACTGTGTGGCATACTGCAGAGGAAGCATTGGCACTACCCTTAGCATCACAGAGCCCTGGGCCTTCCTGCTACACATCTGCTGAGCTGCTATGCCTCACAGTGCACTGACAGGTCCTGCAGCAGCTAGACAGCAAGCTCCCTGCTCCGTGCAATCTGCCCCAGCATTCTGGTGGGAGCTCCAGCTCTCCCATTGTGATCCCCTGCCTCCTGCACTTCCAGGCACTCTCCTATTCTTGTGCAGCTGTTCACAAATGATGGATGGCAGGTGGGAAAATAAAGAAGTTAGAGACAGATCTGACCTACCGCTCTCTGGTCACTTTCTGTTTATCTTTTGATTTTTAGAGAATCCTGAAGAGAGCAGAGTACTGTAACTATGGTAGAAATGACTACTATTACTCTAATCACCATTGTCTGCCTACACATCCCAAGAATAGTGTAGAGCTTCCATAGATAAAACAAACATACAGCGATAGTTTCCTACCCACCTAATAATATTGGTTTATTTTCATTTATTTCTATATAAACAGTAGATTATAATCACTTGCTTATTTTTTATTTGTTTAAATTTATGATGACCTCAAACCCCGTGTGATTTTTTTTTGTTTGTGTTTTATAACGTTGGCAAATTGACATTATTTTTAATTTATTGTAGCAGTTTCATCATACAACTTGTGAAAGCACATTTGATCTACTTAAACTAAGTCACTTATTTCTAGTTGTAATATAATATAAGTATTGAAAAAAATGGGTAAGGGGGGGTGCCAGTCCCTTACTTTGCCAGGGGCGCTGGACCTATAGATACACCCATGGCTGTGTTACACTGACCTTTCACATCAGCATAGTGCAGCCTCTCTCATAATCTTTTCAGTAAAAGACAGCAAGCCTCTGAATCTGAGTTTGCAAGGTCAATGAAAGGAGAATAATGAAAATGATCACTTTTCCATTCATCACATGCACCTGTGCTACCCGATCAGACTTAAGTGGAATGCGTTGGGTTGCAATCATGTGGAAATTGCAGACCTGCAATTATGTATTCCTGTATCTGATCTGAGATCTGATTGCATAATAATCTATCTACAATCTGGTACAATATTATTATCATTTAGGTATACGCCAACAACATTACAAAGATTTGTATGACATAAAATAGCAGATACATATGACACTGCTGAAACAGATATAGGAAACAACTGAGTGTAAAGCAGTGGAGGAGAAATTGGTAAGGAGTGTATCAGTGGCTACTCTAGCAATGTAAATGATTTATAAACCAGCAATATTAAATTAGTCATTGAACTTTTTGCTTATAGTAGAGTAGTATGGTTGGAGTAGACAGTGGATCAGTAGAGATTGTAGAGATAGCTTACCATGTTTATCTATCACCATTTAGCTGTTCTATTTATCACCATCTTAAAATCATAGAATAAGACAGCAGATAAGAGCCACTTGGTCCATCTGGGGTTAGTGCCATCAAAGCCAAGATATCGCTTTATGCCTATATCATTGATGATTTTGGTACTGAGGCATTATGCTTTATACTATGGCAAGATTTATTATGGAATAAGAGAAATTTAATGTATTCATACAAAGACCAGATCAACACTTCTGAATAGAAAGTGTTTTTTTCCCAATTGCTCTGAACCAAAGTCCCGTCCTGGGAGTATGTTTTGCAGGGGTTGGACGGGGTGGAAGGTGGAAAGCAATTCCACTAAGTGAGAGTGGGGATGTATGCAGATAAGACAATGAGGGCTGCTAAGTGCCCTCTGCATTATCCAGACTTCCACGCTACCCCATTTTATGTGACGGTGGCATAGAAGTCTTATGGTAGGAGTTAGCTATCATATTTCCGTACCAGCTCACACAGAAGAGCTGGATCTAACTTTGAGCGCAGTGGCATCGGAAGTCTTTATCCAGTCCCAATCTAGTCCTCTTGCTTGTGCATCTTTTACTTCTTGTGGTCAGTACTACAGTAAAGCAGCATAAATGCAGGCAATATGTGACTACTCCCTGTTACAATAATGCTACCATTATATTATCACTTTAATTGAGGACATTCTGCTAATAGGCCTATTATCTTTTTCCTGCTCAGCCACATTGGCTACACAATATTTATTTGATCAACTTAACAAGTTTGCGATTAAATTAATTAAAATTTAAATTACTCAGCCTAAAAATATATTGTTTGATAAGATTTTCAAATAAAAAAATCAATACTGTTATATTAAATAATAATAATTTGAAGGGTTGCAGAGCTTAGTAAATTATATAATAGCTGACATAATGGCCCAGATCCAGACCTATGGGCACCTTAAGGCCACCTGAGGTCTATCTGGCCGTCATCGTAGTGGGGAGTGCACGCCCTGTGGGCTTAAATCTGGACACTTATGTGTCCAGATTCCTACCCTAACGATTACGATCAGCTCTGCGGCCTTGCAGCCATATTGATGATCGTAATGGGGCCTCCTCCGCCCCGTTCCCTAATTTGCATGCCTATCTCCGCCTTTGCCACTTGGAGATACGGCATGCGTAAAGGGGGGGAAAGCCCCCTTTTCGTAATAGCTGGCGGCCGTAACTATAGATATGGCGTAGGAAGGTTGTGCGCATTCGCACATCTTTCAAAACAGGGGAATTAAGGCCCAGCTGGCCGTAATTCCCCGGGCGGCCGTTGCTTTGGATCAGGCCCAACGTCCCAATTAAGTGAGGTTAAGCAAGCCAAATGATTTTATACAGTGGTTGGTGTGGAAATTTAGAAGAAGCCCACCACACACCACAGCCTAAACTAACTCTCCCCCAACCTTTTCACAAATGGATCATTTGAAATGATACCAGTTACACGTATGGATTGTTTATATTTAATCGGGAAAATAAGCTTTCAGCTGCATCATTCTCTAAAACCAGCCCTTTGTATCTGACTAACACATTAAAAGATCCACAGGTGCAAAAGATCTGCAAAAGTGCTTCAGAGTTGTGAACGCAGCACCAATGGGGATGCGCTATTAAATCCCTTCTGTATACGTGATTGGGAGACCACTTCTGTACTTCTGGCGAATGAACCCTAATTTAAAATGGGAACAGGTCAGAAGCCTGAATAGTGAGGCTGCCCTTAAACATGTCTTTACTGTGAATTACAATAATAAACCCCACTGTTGGAATGTGCTGGGGTGGATATTGGTGCGCGGGGTCACGTGGACTGGGTTAAGCATTATGGACCGTATTCACAGATCCGTTTTCACGTGGAGTTGCGTGCGTATTTTTAGGTACATTTTACTGCGCATGCGTAGTAACTTTTTTTTTACGTTGGTTACGTAGAATATACGCGCATAAGTGCTTTAGGCACGGACATTTGAATTGCACTTGGAGACATACGCACGGAGGGGCGGGGATTGAAATACGGTCTGGAAAAGTTACGGGAAAGAGAATGGGGGGGGCATTTATATGAGTCTTTGAGGGCGCGGTTACATAGAATCGCACGTACGGCATAAATATACGCATGTATGTACACACATAAAGTTAGAGGAGCTCTATGGAGGTGTATGTCTACGATTGGGAAGGGGAGAGGGGAGTGTCATGGGTGTTGGTGGGTGTGGCCTTGCTACGTTCGTGCGTATAATTGCGTACTTTTAAAAAACGGATCTGTGAATACGGCCCTACATTCTTATTGTCCGCAGAACACAAAAGCAGACGTTTTCCAATACTACAAGGAAAACATCCACTTTGCAGGAGCTGGAGCTGGTCCTATATCACTTGGGATATGAAGTGAACGTCCCTGTCACTCTCCTCTTGTGTGCATAGTGTCAGGCCTCCACGTGTACATTAAACGGCCTCCTGGAAAATATTACTTGTTTAGGGTCTCTGAGGACTTTGGGAAACAGTGTTCTAAGTTCCCGCACTCCAGTGCTTCACTCCAAAACCAATAAAAACCCAACACCATGAAAGTGCAACTAAAACGACTTATTTTGTCAAATGAAAATGTGTTATTTTATAATTTTATCAAACTAGTTTGTTTCAGGACATTTCTTCCTTTGGCTGAAATATTTGAATTTTTATACTTACTGTACCATATACTTATTACAACAGAAGCTTTGTATTGTATGTACCGTACCTGAAACAGACCAGCAGCCTCTAATATTTTCTGCACATTTAGCTTTGTGATGACCACTTTACTTGTATATGTATAATCCAAGATAATCTTCATTGTTTCTGCATCTACTCCTTTAATGATTATTTTTTCTTCATATTTCTCCTTTAAGTCATTGCAGAACATGGCTCTACAGAACACAAGTAAACGGAAGTCATTCCAAGAACTATATTGTTATGTAATGTGACAACAACATGCAATATTCCTGGAGATTTATCAGTCAATTGGTAAATTGTGTAACATTGCACAATTTAGAATCTACAAAACCATTTAAACTCCTGGAGCCAGATTTACTAAACTGCGGGTTTGGAAAAGCGGAGATGTTGCCCATAACAACCAATCACATTCTAGCTCTCACTTTCCTATTACATACTAGAGAATGTCCAAAAAAAGAAAGTAATTCCGGCGCAACCAGACAATAAATAATTGTCAAAAAAATACCTAACAAAAAACCTGGATATAGTAGTCTAAAAAAATACACAATTTATTAAATGCAAATATTCATAAAATAAACAACAAATTGGCCCATATAAACTAAAATAACATTGAAAAAACACTATTTCACTGATTTGTGACCATGGGGTAGATCCAGAACTACGTGTGCCGTATGTTTATTCGTGGAGTGTATTTCGTGCGCGTAAATTCGCTACACTCCCCTCGGCACACCCCTTGCACGGACGTATTTTGTCAAGATACACTTTCCAAACCCTACCTTACTTTTGCCAAGGTAACCGCGGTCATACGCACACGTACGTATGGGCTGAACGAATCTACGCAGCTAAGCACGCCCATACTGTACACTTTAAATACACCTCCCCGCCTACTTCACGTATTTCACACGTAATTTGGACTAACGTAAAATCGGCACGCCCACATGTAAGTATTTACGTGACACATACGTGAATAGCCCATACGTTCACAATTACGCTACGTTAATGTGCGTATTTTCTATGGTGCGCATGCGCAGTGCGTACAAAACAGCGATTTTACGTCTCAGACACGCGTAAATTCGCTCCGACGCGTAGTTCTGGATCAGGCCCCATATTAGCAAAAGTAGAATAGCCAAAACAATTCTGTAGCAAAGCTACAATAATTACTTAGTATCAAATAGAGGGGGAGGTGTAATCATTCCTCCACACATAATTTGTTACAATAGATTTAAACGTAGCAAATTTGTTTGAAGTGGCTAATATTTCAAAGTCTTAGAGGATGACGTGACCAACAATCAATTGTATAAAAACAAGAGGCAAATTTCTCCCACAATGCTCAAAAAATGTGAATGGAGCACTATATACTTGATTATGAATCAATAAACATATGCATATGTGTCTTCCTCTTGTCCATGGAGCAAGCACAGGAGCCCTGGTTGTTACCTGTATCTTGAGGACCGAACCCTTCACTGTGTCTTCAAGCACACATGTTAGGTGCAGGAGAGAGGTGCATCCAGTTCTTCAGCTCAGCAGTAAGGCAAACTACGGTGTGTGCATCCGCCATATTGCTAGATCAGCTGTTAATACTAAAAGCAATAGTTCATGGACAAAGGGAATAGGTCACAAATGGAGCCCACTGACGCGTTTCTTCTCAGATAGAGATTTCATCAGAGAATGTCAGCTGGAATCTGATTGGTTGCTAGGGGGAACATCTCCACATTTCCAAAACTATAGCCTAGTAAATTTGGCCCCTGTACTTTTTACAAATCTTTGTATATACATTTATACATATATACATTTCGAAAGCCCTTGGAAAATTGGAGACACATTGTTTTTTCTAACTGAGGAAATGACTCATGTAATAGAAATCATAAAGTATGTTTTATTTTATATTAGCTCGGCAAGCAGCTCAAAACTCGTTTGCTAAGGGCAAACTATCTTCTCTGTCTGAGTGACTTTATAAAGCGGATCTCCCAGAGGGCAGCCTCAAAAAGTCGGCAACCCTGGGATACCAAGTATATCTAAGGCAGTGGAATACTTAAGCTGTGAGACCTTGATTTCTTACATCCAGTGTGACAGACATGTGACATTTACACTGCCCGCTATGGACAAGCAGTATTAATAAATGCATTGGGCCAGATCCAGACTTAAGTTCACTTTAAGTATGATTGCGTAGCGTAGTTTCGCACTAGTAAATATAATGCACTCCCCTGGGCACTCTCCTCGAACGCACGTAATTTAGTTGCTTTACGAGTTCCAAACCCTACCTTAACTTTCCTTGCATATCTGCAGTCGTACGTATCACCTTCTCATACGTAACTGCCTAAACCAGCCCATACTGTACAATTTAAATGCCCCCCTCTTCCTACAATGTGTATTTACTGCTTGCATAGGGATGAAACGCCCATTCGTTCGTAGTTACGAACAAGTTACGTATGATCAGAGTTAACATCTGCCGTGCGCAGTGCATTCCAAGAGCCAAATTTACGCATGCAGCTAGCATAAATTAGCTGTCGTACTTAAGTATGGATCTTAGAATATCGTTCAAAAGTTCATTTGTTTCAGTAATTCAACTTAAAAGGTGAAACTAATATATTATATAGACTCATTACATGCAAAGTGAGATATTTCAAGCCTTTAATTGTATTAATTTTTATGATTATGACTTAGAGCTTATGAAAACCCCAATATCAAAATCTCACAAAATTAGTATAATGTGACAAGGTTCAATATTGTAGGCTCAAAGTGTCACACTCTAATCAGCAAATTATTCCAAAACACCTGCAAAGGGTTCCTGAGCCTTTAAATGGTCTCTCAGTCTGGATCAGTAGAATTCACAATCATGGGGAAGATGCTGACCTGACAGTTGTGCAGAAAACCATCATTGACACCCTCCACAAGGAGGGAAAGCCTCAAAAGGAAATAGCAAAAGTAGTTGAATGTTCTCAAAGAGCTAAATCAAAGCACATTAATAGAAAGTTAAGTGGAAGTGTAAAGTGTGGAAGAAAATGGTGCACAAGCAGCAAGGATGACCGCAACCTGGAGAGGATTGTCAGGAAAAGGCCATTCAAAAGCATGGGGGAGCTGCACAAGGAGTGGACTGAAGCTGGAGTTA
>WWET01000633.1:408092-421667 GCA_011038615.1 Limnodynastes dumerilii
GGGCTAATGTTATCCATTTACACACAGTAAGGGTGTGATCCCACAAATGATTCTATTCCAGACCAAAATATTTGCGTAAGTGTGCAGAGTTTGAGACGTATCATTTGTATCAGCTATTGGCATGTCCAAGTCCAGGAAGGGTCTGACGGACAAGACTTCCCAATGATATTACTGAAGCAGCAATTATACTACTTATGCCGACAGCCCAGGAATATCCGGTTATATATTTCTTTATAGGGAAAAACATGTTTTAATTAAGTTTTTTTAAAATAAAACTTTTAAATGTATTTTACATATGATTATATTAATTTAAATGCTGTCAAGTCAACATCTCTGTGCAGAGCCTAGACACACCATGCTGGACACAATGTAACCCATGCTACTCAATAGTCATTTTTAATTATGTCTGTATCTTATTTGTGATATTTATTCCATTTTTAACATTGTTAGTGAATCCTCTACCTCCATAGCCTTCTAAGTATGTATTAGATTAATAAATCCATCATTTACGATACAGAATCCCGCACACTTTCCGTACATGTGGGAGTCTGTCTGTCCGACAGAGAGAGGGGAGTGAAAGCCCCCTGTCACTCCCCTCTCCCATGAGGGCTTTATAGCAGTTTATGCTGCCATAAGCCTGCCTTAAGTAAATCATGCGGATCAGCGGCCCGTACGACCACTGATCCGCACAAGTGTGGGAGCCCCCTCCTACACTGTACAATTACCATGCTTCCCCTGCCCACTTTAATGTATGTTAGCTCATATGGAACAAAGTTACGCTATCATAACACTACAATACCATCTGGATGGTGCAGTAAAATCAGGCCACTTATGCACCTTGCGTGTGTAAGTAGCCTAACGTTATTTAATCTGGATCCGGTCCCTGGTCAGCAATGCTTGCCATATTGAGTTTTTCATTTTATTTTCATATCCCTTACTCTCCTTGCTTCACACTCTTCTAGTCTCTTAGACCCTGGCTCGGTGCCAATGCAGAAGATGATTAATGCATTATACGTGGTTGTATGTAGCAGGATTTAAAAATAGATTGTATGTCAGGAACAAAGGACGGTTATTAAATTACAAAGTCAAAAGTAACTTAATATAGTGTTTTCAGCAAAAATAGAGAGACCGGGTGCGTAACTTTTATTGGCAGGTGAAAATATTAGTTATTATTAGTTCTGTTTTTCAAAGATTAATTTGAGATGGCGGGAGGACATCCAAGATGAAATGGCAGAGAGACATTCAGTTACTCCTGAGAGATTAGGAGCCTGATTAACTAAACTGCGGGTTTGGAAAAGTGGAGATGTTGCCCATAGCAACCAATCAGATTCTAGCTGACATTCTCTAGTATGTAATAGTTAAATGAGATCTAGAATCTGATTGGTTGCTATAGGCAATATCTCCACTTTTCCAAACCCGCAGCACAGTAAAATCTGGACCTAGGGTCTGGATCTAGACTTAAGAAGGAGCTTTAAATTAAGAGAGGAAAGTTACTTCTGGGCTAAACCATGTTGATTGCAGGGGAGTCATATTTCATCTGTTGCAAACAGTAGGCCTTATTCAGAGATCCGTTTCTTTAACACACAAATACACACACGGCCGTTGCAAGGCAACACCCGTGACACTCCCCTCTCACGGATAGGTTGACGGTGACTTACGAGTGCGTCGACCTACCCTTATGTTTAAGTGTGTAGTTCCGAACGTATAATCCTTCCGTACGTGCGTATCTAACTAACCGCACCCTCAAATGGTCATTTAAATGCATCCCCCACCCAATTACATGGATCTTGCTCCGGATGGATTATAAACACACCCCTCCATACGGATCTTCAAACGTGCGATTCACAAGTCCGTGCCTACTGGACTTCCATGCGTAAAATCTACATAGATTGCGTAAATTTAGTTACTACGCATGCGCAGTTCATCGGATCGTAAAAATACGCACGGAACTTCTCAAAAAAAGGGATCTCTGAATACGATTCAGTATTAGAGTTGAAAGCTGATGTTTCCTATCCCAAGTCTAAATAACAGTGTGATAGTAAAGCTGGTCAGTATCTGTGTGCAGTAAGCAATTCAAAGATATATCCCTGCATGCAAAGAATACAATTACCTTGACTCCCAGTCAACATGGTTGTGCCCAGGTGAAACCTTCCTCTCTAATTACAAGCTCCTTCTTAAGTCTGGATCCAGCCCTAGGAGTGGATAGGTAGATTTGTGTATCATTTGCATACAGATGATACTAAAATTCAAAAGTGGAAAGGAAGAAGTATAGATATAGAAGAGTAATGGACCTAACACAGCCTTGCAGCACTTCAACAGATAAAGTAAGAGCAAGGAAGATGGATCAAAGAAAGCGAACACTAAAGAGCGATTATATAAGTAGGATGTGAACCAGGAAAGAGCTGTGTCCTGAATACCCAGGGATTATAACTTTTGTATGAGAAGAGAGTGATCAATAGTGTTAAAAAAAAGAAAGATCCAGGAGAATTAAGAGAATAGTGACCTTTAGATTTATCAGTGATTAAGTCATTGACCACCTTGGTCAGTGCAATATCGGTGAAGTATTGAAGGCCTTACTGCAGAGGATCCAGAAGATTGTGTAAGGAAACGAAGTGAGTGGGGTGAGTGTAGAGCAGTCTCTTGAGTAACTTTGAGGGGCATGGAAGCTATGAAACAGGCTGATAATTTGAGTAAGAGTTGGGGTCACAGTTTTGGTTTGTTTTTTCAGAATTGGGGTGAATTGTGTATACTTGACTAAAGACAGGAAGATATCAGTAGAGAAAAATATTGCAGTTAAGGTTGGAATAAGCACAGAGGACATTGGCTGACTTGTGCGGATACAGAATCAAGAAGAGAGGTAGGCAGAGATAGAAGATAAGATAAGAGCAGATACTTAATCTTTATTCCTGGGTTAAAATGTGGTTATGGTGCCTGAGTTTGGAGGATGACAATTCTTGTCTGATGTTTTCAATCTCAGTGGCAAATGCAGGCATTTAAAAGGGAGGGTTTCCAATGCGTGTAATACATGTGGGGTATATTAGCATAGCTGCAAACGTTTTGGAGCCCGAAATAAGCTCCGCCGTGTCCTGCCCAAGCTCTTCTCTGACACTGGCATACTGCACGAGGCAAAAATTACCCCTAGCCGGTGTGTGTGAGTGTGTGAGTGTGTGTGAGAGTTTGTTAGGGAATTAGACTGTAATGTGGCAGAGGGTGATGGGCGTCAAAGTGTGAAGAGCTACTTAATATGATGCACTGTTAAAAAGAAAACATATGTAAAATGACAATACTTATAATATGTTCGTACTATCTGACTGCCAGGACATATAAGACGTCCATTAATGTTCTCTGTGAAAGCAGGACGTTTATAATATAGATTTGAAAATAATAAAAACTCTACAATAAGGAATTGCTTTGGTTATTGGCTGTAACAAGCCCTGTTCTGATATTTTTTTTAATAGGTGATTTATAAGTTACTTCTTTCACACAGTAAAATAGTAGTTTTATATTGAAGGAACAGATGTAATAGTAATAGCAGCATACAATACATTAGTAGAGCACATTACACAATGTACACATGTAATAGTAATAGCAGCATACAATACATTAGTAGAGCACATTACACAATGTACACATGTAATAGTAATAGCAGCATACAATACATTAGTAGAGCACATTACACAATGTACACATGTAATAGTAATAGCAGCATACAATACATTAGTAGAGCACATTACACAATGTACACATGTAATAGTAATAGCAGCATACAATACATTAGTAGAGCACATTACACAATGTACACATGTAATAGTAATAGCAGCATACAATACATTAGTAGAGCACATTACACAATGTACACATGTAATAGTAATAGCAGCATACAATACATTAGTAGAGCACATTACACAATGTACACATGTAATAGTAATAGCAGCATACAATACATTAGTAGAGCACATTACACAATGTACACATGTAATAGTAATAGCAGCATACAATACATTAGTAGAGCACATTACACAATGTACACATGTAATAGTAATAGCAGCATACAATACATTAGTAGAGCACATTACACAATGTACACATGTAATAGTAATAGCAGCATACAATACATTAGTAGAGCACATTACACAATGTACACATGTAATAGTAATAGCAGCATACAATACATTAGTAGAGCACATTACACAATGTACACATGTAATAGTAATAGCAGCATACAATGCATTAGTAGAGCACATTACACAATGTACACATGTAATAGTAATAGCAGCATACAATGCATTAGTAGAACATTACACAATGTACAGATGTAATAGCAGTATACAATGCATTAGTAGAGCACAAGCACATTACACAATGTACAGATGTAATAGTAAAAGCAGCATACAATGCATTAGTAGAGCACATTACACAATGAACAGATGTAATAGCAGTAGCAGCATACAATACATTAGTAGAGCACATTACACAATGTACACATGTAATAGTAATAGCAGCATACAATACATTAGTAGAGCACATTACACAATGTACACATGTAATAGTAATAGCAGCATACAATACATTAGTAGAGCACATTACACAATGTACACATGTAATAGTAATAGCAGCATACAATACATTAGTAGAGCACATTACACAATGTACACATGTAATAGTAATAGCAGCATACAATACATTAGTAGAGCACATTACACAATGTACACATGTAATAGTAATAGCAGCATACAATACATTAGTAGAGCACATTACACAATGTACACATGTAATAGTAATAGCAGCATACAATACATTAGTAGAGCACATTACACAATGTACACATGTAATAGTAATAGCAGCATACAATACATTAGTAGAGCACATTACACAATGTACACATGTAATAGTAATAGCAGCATACAATACATTAGTAGAGCACATTACACAATGTACACATGTAATAGTAATAGCAGCATACAATACATTAGTAGAGCACATTACACAATGTACACATGTAATAGTAATAGCAGCATACAATACATTAGTAGAGCACATTACACAATGTACACATGTAATAGTAATAGCAGCATACAATACATTAGTAGAGCACATTACACAATGTACACATGTAATAGTAATAGCAGCATACAATACATTAGTAGAGCACATTACACAATGTACACATGTAATAGTAATAGCAGCATACAATACATTAGTAGAGCACATTACACAATGTACACATGTAATAGTAATAGCAGCATACAATACATTAGTAGAGCACATTACACAATGTACACATGTAATAGTAATAGCAGCATACAATACATTAGTAGAGCACATTACACAATGTACACATGTAATAGTAATAGCAGCATACAATACATTAGTAGAGCACATTACACAATGTACACATGTAATAGTAATAGCAGCATACAATACATTAGTAGAGCACATTACACAATGTACACATGTAATAGTAATAGCAGCATACAATACATTAGTAGAGCACATTACACAATGTACACATGTAATAGTAATAGCAGCATACAATACATTAGTAGAGCACATTACACAATGTACACATGTAATAGTAATAGCAGCATACAATACATTAGTAGAGCACATTACACAATGTACACATGTAATAGTAATAGCAGCATACAATACATTAGTAGAGCACATTACACAATGTACACATGTAATAGTAATAGCAGCATACAATACATTAGTAGAGCACATTACACAATGTACACATGTAATAGTAATAGCAGCATACAATACATTAGTAGAGCACATTACACAATGTACACATGTAATAGTAATAGCAGCATACAATACATTAGTAGAGCACATTACACAATGTACACATGTAATAGTAATAGCAGCATACAATACATTAGTAGAGCACATTACACAATGTACACATGTAATAGTAATAGCAGCATACAATACATTAGTAGAGCACATTACACAATGTACACATGTAATAGTAATAGCAGCATACAATACATTAGTAGAGCACATTACACAATGTACACATGTAATAGTAATAGCAGCATACAATACATTAGTAGAGCACATTACACAATGTACACATGTAATAGTAATAGCAGCATACAATACATTAGTAGAGCACATTACACAATGTACACATGTAATAGTAATAGCAGCATACAATACATTAGTAGAGCACATTACACAATGTACACATGTAATAGTAATAGCAGCATACAATACATTAGTAGAGCACATTACACAATGTACACATGTAATAGTAATAGCAGCATACAATACATTAGTAGAGCACATTACACAATGTACACATGTAATAGTAATAGCAGCATACAATACATTAGTAGAGCACATTACACAATGTACACATGTAATAGTAATAGCAGCATACAATACATTAGTAGAGCACATTACACAATGTACACATGTAATAGTAATAGCAGCATACAATACATTAGTAGAGCACATTACACAATGTACACATGTAATAGTAATAGCAGCATACAATACATTAGTAGAGCACATTACACAATGTACACATGTAATAGTAATAGCAGCATACAATACATTAGTAGAGCACATTACACAATGTACACATGTAATAGTAATAGCAGCATACAATACATTAGTAGAGCACATTACACAATGTACACATGTAATAGTAATAGCAGCATACAATACATTAGTAGAGCACATTACACAATGTACACATGTAATAGTAATAGCAGCATACAATACATTAGTAGAGCACATTACACAATGTACACATGTAATAGTAATAGCAGCATACAATACATTAGTAGAGCACATTACACAATGTACACATGTAATAGTAATAGCAGCATACAATACATTAGTAGAGCACATTACACAATGTACACATGTAATAGTAATAGCAGCATACAATACATTAGTAGAGCACATTACACAATGTACACATGTAATAGTAATAGCAGCATACAATACATTAGTAGAGCACATTACACAATGTACACATGTAATAGTAATAGCAGCATACAATACATTAGTAGAGCACATTACACAATGTACACATGTAATAGTAATAGCAGCATACAATACATTAGTAGAGCACATTACACAATGTACACATGTAATAGTAATAGCAGCATACAATACATTAGTAGAGCACATTACACAATGTACACATGTAATAGTAATAGCAGCATACAATACATTAGTAGAGCACATTACACAATGTACACATGTAATAGTAATAGCAGCATACAATACATTAGTAGAGCACATTACACAATGTACACATGTAATAGTAATAGCAGCATACAATACATTAGTAGAGCACATTACACAATGTACACATGTAATAGTAATAGCAGCATACAATACATTAGTAGAGCACATTACACAATGTACACATGTAATAGTAATAGCAGCATACAATACATTAGTAGAGCACATTACACAATGTACACATGTAATAGTAATAGCAGCATACAATACATTAGTAGAGCACATTACACAATGTACACATGTAATAGTAATAGCAGCATACAATACATTAGTAGAGCACATTACACAATGTACACATGTAATAGTAATAGCAGCATACAATACATTAGTAGAGCACATTACACAATGTACACATGTAATAGTAATAGCAGCATACAATACATTAGTAGAGCACATTACACAATGTACACATGTAATAGTAATAGCAGCATACAATACATTAGTAGAGCACATTACACAATGTACACATGTAATAGTAATAGCAGCATACAATACATTAGTAGAGCACATTACACAATGTACACATGTAATAGTAATAGCAGCATACAATACATTAGTAGAGCACATTACACAATGTACACATGTAATAGTAATAGCAGCATACAATACATTAGTAGAGCACATTACACAATGTACACATGTAATAGTAATAGCAGCATACAATACATTAGTAGAGCACATTACACAATGTACACATGTAATAGTAATAGCAGCATACAATACATTAGTAGAGCACATTACACAATGTACACATGTAATAGTAATAGCAGCATACAATACATTAGTAGAGCACATTACACAATGTACACATGTAATAGTAATAGCAGCATACAATACATTAGTAGAGCACATTACACAATGTACACATGTAATAGTAATAGCAGCATACAATACATTAGTAGAGCACATTACACAATGTACACATGTAATAGTAATAGCAGCATACAATACATTAGTAGAGCACATTACACAATGTACACATGTAATAGTAATAGCAGCATACAATACATTAGTAGAGCACATTACACAATGTACACATGTAATAGTAATAGCAGCATACAATACATTAGTAGAGCACATTACACAATGTACACATGTAATAGTAATAGCAGCATACAATACATTAGTAGAGCACATTACACAATGTACACATGTAATAGTAATAGCAGCATACAATACATTAGTAGAGCACATTACACAATGTACACATGTAATAGTAATAGCAGCATACAATACATTAGTAGAGCACATTACACAATGTACACATGTAATAGTAATAGCAGCATACAATACATTAGTAGAGCACATTACACAATGTACACATGTAATAGTAATAGCAGCATACAATACATTAGTAGAGCACATTACACAATGTACACATGTAATAGTAATAGCAGCATACAATACATTAGTAGAGCACATTACACAATGTACACATGTAATAGTAATAGCAGCATACAATACATTAGTAGAGCACATTACACAATGTACACATGTAATAGTAATAGCAGCATACAATACATTAGTAGAGCACATTACACAATGTACACATGTAATAGTAATAGCAGCATACAATACATTAGTAGAGCACATTACACAATGTACACATGTAATAGTAATAGCAGCATACAATACATTAGTAGAGCACATTACACAATGTACACATGTAATAGTAATAGCAGCATACAATACATTAGTAGAGCACATTACACAATGTACACATGTAATAGTAATAGCAGCATACAATACATTAGTAGAGCACATTACACAATGTACACATGTAATAGTAATAGCAGCATACAATACATTAGTAGAGCACATTACACAATGTACACATGTAATAGTAATAGCAGCATACAATACATTAGTAGAGCACATTACACAATGTACACATGTAATAGTAATAGCAGCATACAATACATTAGTAGAGCACATTACACAATGTACACATGTAATAGTAATAGCAGCATACAATACATTAGTAGAGCACATTACACAATGTACACATGTAATAGTAATAGCAGCATACAATACATTAGTAGAGCACATTACACAATGTACACATGTAATAGTAATAGCAGCATACAATACATTAGTAGAGCACATTACACAATGTACACATGTAATAGTAATAGCAGCATACAATACATTAGTAGAGCACATTACACAATGTACACATGTAATAGTAATAGCAGCATACAATACATTAGTAGAGCACATTACACAATGTACACATGTAATAGTAATAGCAGCATACAATACATTAGTAGAGCACATTACACAATGTACACATGTAATAGTAATAGCAGCATACAATACATTAGTAGAGCACATTACACAATGTACACATGTAATAGTAATAGCAGCATACAATACATTAGTAGAGCACATTACACAATGTACACATGTAATAGTAATAGCAGCATACAATACATTAGTAGAGCACATTACACAATGTACACATGTAATAGTAATAGCAGCATACAATACATTAGTAGAGCACATTACACAATGTACACATGTAATAGTAATAGCAGCATACAATACATTAGTAGAGCACATTACACAATGTACACATGTAATAGTAATAGCAGCATACAATACATTAGTAGAGCACATTACACAATGTACACATGTAATAGTAATAGCAGCATACAATACATTAGTAGAGCACATTACACAATGTACACATGTAATAGTAATAGCAGCATACAATACATTAGTAGAGCACATTACACAATGTACACATGTAATAGTAATAGCAGCATACAATACATTAGTAGAGCACATTACACAATGTACACATGTAATAGTAATAGCAGCATACAATACATTAGTAGAGCACATTACACAATGTACACATGTAATAGTAATAGCAGCATACAATACATTAGTAGAGCACATTACACAATGTACACATGTAATAGTAATAGCAGCATACAATACATTAGTAGAGCACATTACACAATGTACACATGTAATAGTAATAGCAGCATACAATACATTAGTAGAGCACATTACACAATGTACACATGTAATAGTAATAGCAGCATACAATACATTAGTAGAGCACATTACACAATGTACACATGTAATAGTAATAGCAGCATACAATACATTAGTAGAGCACATTACACAATGTACACATGTAATAGTAATAGCAGCATACAATACATTAGTAGAGCACATTACACAATGTACACATGTAATAGTAATAGCAGCATACAATACATTAGTAGAGCACATTACACAATGTACACATGTAATAGTAATAGCAGCATACAATACATTAGTAGAGCACATTACACAATGTACACATGTAATAGTAATAGCAGCATACAATACATTAGTAGAGCACATTACACAATGTACACATGTAATAGTAATAGCAGCATACAATACATTAGTAGAGCACATTACACAATGTACACATGTAATAGTAATAGCAGCATACAATACATTAGTAGAGCACATTACACAATGTACACATGTAATAGTAATAGCAGCATACAATACATTAGTAGAGCACATTACACAATGTACACATGTAATAGTAATAGCAGCATACAATACATTAGTAGAGCACATTACACAATGTACACATGTAATAGTAATAGCAGCATACAATACATTAGTAGAGCACATTACACAATGTACACATGTAATAGTAATAGCAGCATACAATACATTAGTAGAGCACATTACACAATGTACACATGTAATAGTAATAGCAGCATACAATACATTAGTAGAGCACATTACACAATGTACACATGTAATAGTAATAGCAGCATACAATACATTAGTAGAGCACATTACACAATGTACACATGTAATAGTAATAGCAGCATACAATACATTAGTAGAGCACATTACACAATGTACACATGTAATAGTAATAGCAGCATACAATACATTAGTAGAGCACATTACACAATGTACACATGTAATAGTAATAGCAGCATACAATACATTAGTAGAGCACATTACACAATGTACACATGTAATAGTAATAGCAGCATACAATACATTAGTAGAGCACATTACACAATGTACACATGTAATAGTAATAGCAGCATACAATACATTAGTAGAGCACATTACACAATGTACACATGTAATAGTAATAGCAGCATACAATACATTAGTAGAGCACATTACACAATGTACACATGTAATAGTAATAGCAGCATACAATACATTAGTAGAGCACATTACACAATGTACACATGTAATAGTAATAGCAGCATACAATACATTAGTAGAGCACATTACACAATGTACACATGTAATAGTAATAGCAGCATACAATACATTAGTAGAGCACATTACACAATGTACACATGTAATAGTAATAGCAGCATACAATACATTAGTAGAGCACATTACACAATGTACACATGTAATAGTAATAGCAGCATACAATACATTAGTAGAGCACATTACACAATGTACACATGTAATAGTAATAGCAGCATACCCACAAAGCCACGCCCCCTTTTTTTTTTTTTTTCTTTTCGCTCTTTTTTTGCTAATTTTTTTTTTTTTTTTTTTAATATTTTAATCTGGAGGGGTTTTTGGACAATCAGAAACCCCCCTTGGGTGCGCCATGGAATCTTGCCCTTAAAGTATAATGCAAGAACTTGACTGATGAAAGTTGGTGGATTTTGTACAGAACTTATTAGGGAGTTAAATGTATGAAAGAGGTGTTTGAGGTTAGAAGCCTGAGTATAAATAAGAGATTGAAAGTAGGACTGTTTGGCATTGTCCAGAGCATTTCATTATAGGCCAGATATTCTAAGCTGCAGGTTTGGAAAACTGGAGATGTTGCCCATAGCAACCAATCTGATTCTAGCTCTCACTTATCTATCACATACTAGAAAGAATCAGCTAGAATCTGATTGGTTGCTATTAGCAAAATCTCCAGTTTTACAAAATCGCAGCTTAGTAAATCTGGCCTTAAGTGTGATAAGTCATCTGGAGAACACATTATGTACCATTAATGTTCTTCTATGCATTAGATAGAAAAGTTTATATTACACGCCATAATTCGTGGCTTCCGGTGAGTGAACTCTCAGCGGTGATATCTGCCGGGAGCCTCACTGATCTCATTTTTGGCAGTGGGCTAGGCAGCCAGAATGCTTCTGCTTTCCTGGGTGCTGTGGTGCATAGTAAGGAGCAGTCCCAGCGGTTGCTTAGCAGCTGAGATGCGCACCTATCAGATCAGGGATCCCTATAAATAGACCGGCAAGTGTACGCCAGACCTGCTGGTTATAGCAATCTGCTACCTTGCCTTGCTCTGTAGCATTAATTCCTGAGTGCTCCATTTCCGTTTTTGCCTGCTGTGTCTTTCTCTATCCTGCTGGGAGTGGTTACCCTTTGTATACCTGCCCACTGTTCCCCTCCCTTGCTCCCTTTTGTCTCTATGTGCATCAATGAGTTTCTGTAAGTAAGAGCCTTTGTCAGTTCACTATCTATCACAGTGCTATCTATCTGTCTATTTGTGCACTGGGTTCCCTGTTTGTTGCCTTCTTACTTATATGCATAGGAGTACCACTGGAGATCGTGACCTGCTAGAGTTGTGCAGCTAAGCCTGTCTCCCCATTATCCAGTGAACACCAGGCTCTGGTAAGACTCCATGCTCTGGTGAGTGGTTTCCTAATCTCCACCATTGTAACAGCATAGAGGCATCAGGAGATGAAGGGTTATAAATGGGGATGTTAAAATCACCTAGGATAATAGCAGTATGTCAGAGGATAAGAAATGAGGGAGACATGCAGAGTGTTGAAGAAATTGTTGGCAAGTTGCATTGGGGGGAGAGTGATAGATCCCAGCTACACACAGAGAGTTAGAATGCTGTACAGTATGTATTTCAATGGATGTGAAATCAGTAAAGATACATTGGTAGAAATGTGAAAGGGCAATTTGGAGAAAGAAGAGGTCCAACCCCACCATCCTGTCTGTCTCAGACCTGGGGACACAAGTACAGTTGAGTCTGATATGTGAAAGTGCAGCGGGTGTGACAGTGTCTGAGTCAGGGAGCCACGTTTCTGGTAATGCAAGAAGATTGAGGTTGTTAGAAGGGAAAGTATCTTGAATGGAGGTTATTTGTTGCAGACAGAGCGTGCATTCCATAAGGAACACTTTAGGAATTTTAAAAATGATTGGATGCAGATCTATTGAATTAGTGATGCTCTTAGTAACAACTACCCATCTGTAGGTACCCGCTATGCTAGTGCCTGTCTAATGCTGATACCATCTCTTACTAATGTCTGCTACTAATTAAAGAGTAGTTTGAAACCACACTCT